>BJBW01004900.1:4607-59309 GCA_004320125.1 Scolopax mira
AAAGAACTTTCTCCTAATCGCCAATCTAAATCTGCTCCCCTCCAGTTAAAGCCATTGTCCCTTGTCCTGTAAACAGGCTCTCCCCAGCCTTCCCGTAGGCTCCCTCGAGGTATTGGAAGGGGTACATGAAGCTGTTCCATTCCTTCCTCATGCTAGATCCTCTCCCAAGCTCCGATATGAGTCTTTACTGGACTTTCAGGGGGTTTAAGTAAACCATTTGAACCTCTTCTATTTCGAGGACTTCTAGATATTTTCCAGATGAAGTGGAGAAACCTGTTGGCTGAATTTAAGTCTGCTGGCTGTAGGCTTGCGCTTGGTAGGTCACCTTAGCAAACCTGCTAGGACTGTCCCACAAACCAGTTTTGAGACAAGATTAAAGCTATTAACACAATGTGCATCTTTACTGAATTATCCTGCGGATTGTCTGTTTGGATCTGCTTTTCATAGCTGTTTTGGTCTGCTCCAAATTGTATGAAAGTATAAAAATGAGGAAGATAATGATTCATGCACCTGCTTTGGTCCGCATTGCCATCAGCATGTATTGTGTAGCATATTTTTACAATCTGTTCCTGCAATAAGTCTCAGAATAACTTTTTTTGAATGAGTAGGGGTCTGATCAGTAACTGTGGCGAAGCTTGAGACATCTGACTTGAGCTGTCATTTAACAGCCCACCTAAGGTGACGGTCTGTTCTTCTGTGATGAGCTGAACCGTTGTGCTGACTGCTAGGTGTTAAGTATTTTACAGATTAGAAACATGGTTTAGTGATAGCTTTTGTCAGTTAGGTTGATGGTTGGTCTAGATCATCTGAAAGGGCCCTTCCAATTTAGGCAATTCTAGGATTCTGTGATTTTGTTTGTCTCCTGGTCCTAGTTCCAGACACCTCTGGGGTCTCAGAGCACCCCATCACTTGCAGGTAATGTTTTAGGCTCTTGCTAGGGAGTGAAAGTTTATCATCATCATGTGTGTGATGCGAGTCTTCTGCAGGAGGTGATGACTGTGGTATTGTGCAACACCAACTGCAGTAAAGAAGAGGAGGCGTATGAAAATAAATGTAGAGTACATATCTGGAGGGAAGAAACAAGGTGAAAATGGAGTAATTAACAATTCTGCACAGCATAGAAAAAAAAAAAACACCTAGATTTTCTCAATATTTTTTCTTAAATTCAATTGTTTGTTGCTTTTCTCTCTGAGCCAAATACTTTTTCCTTTCATTGCAAGTTACTGCATTACCTTTTTCACAGCCACTGAATGTTATGTTTGCAGAAATGTGATGCAAACCCACATATATACAACAGTTTAATGACATTTTAGTCACAGTATACTCTAAATTGACCCTAATGTAGTGCTGTTGAAGCCAAACCCAAAACTTTCTGGTTATCAAGTGCAGGAAGAAATTTGACTAATGCTAACTATTTTGGTTTATCATGCTAACCCATGGATTCTTGGTAGTGAGCGTTATGCAGTTCGTGATAGTGTCACATTATGCAATGAAACACATAATTTCAAACAAGCAGTCCAAGATGGTTTTGTCTTTCTTTTTTTTTTTTTATTTTTTTTTTCTCCTTTTAGCTCTATTCTAATCAAAATATAGGACTTGATTCAAACTCCACAGAATCTGTGAATCCTTATGTGGCTTTCATGGGTTTATCAGACCTCAAGTCCCCCTAAAAAAGAATGAACTGTATTACTTCTCATAAACAGCTCAGCAAGTTACTCTGAAGCAATAAATGGGCAAACTGCAGGATTCTAGAGGTATAATTCTGGTATCTACAGGATTGCAGATTAGATGTCAACAGTCCCATTTTGAATGAAACTTCACAAAACTGTGCTAAATCCGTAAGTCTTCTGAATGAAATATTTTTGTTTCTGAAAGGTTGGAAAATGCCAGAATCTGTTTTCTACTTACTTCCCTTTCAATTCTTCTTCAGCTTCTTCAGAAGGTTTTAGAGAGAGAAAATGCTTTTCACTGCTTGTCCCCTCAGAAATCATCTTGGAAAAAAATCTAGGATTCTTTGTAGACTACTAAAAGTCTTCTTGAGAAAAAATTCGCAGTAACATAGAGGCTACTTTTGTATCTGATCCAGTTAAATTTTAATATTGGTTTAGAACCGATTGGTGTTAGAAAGATTGGATGGAAATTAATGCCACCCCAATCAGTTGCTTTGTGGTCTTGCATAGTAGCAGTCAAGTGCTCTTGTGGCTAAAAAGCACCTTGTGGACAGGGGAATTTCCATTTCTTACACATAATTGACAGGTACTGAGACAGATGCCTATTCCATACTAGTAATTTAAAACATCTAGACATATTAAATGGATTAAGAATCACTCTAGGCTGCACATGTGCTCATCCACCAATCTATTTCATCTCTATTTCAGTGCATACCTCATAACTTTCCTCAATAGGAGGCTTTACTGATAAATGTTCTTTAGGATTTGCTTGGATTGGCAGTCTGAACTGACAGCCCTTGGTTTTACTACTTTTTAGCTACTTGGTTTTACTTTCTTTTCATGGAGTCATAGTGACAAAGCGCCTCTTTGAAACAGTGATCCTTTTGTCTTGTTTGCCATGATAATCTGTGAACTATTGTTAAACAGATGTAGAAGCCAAACTCCGCTCATGTTCATGTGTCCGTCCTAAGGGTCTAACAAACAAGTTCAACAGATAAGACTTTTCCCTCCTGTATTCGTATTTTATGATAGCACTTAGTTTTTCATCCTAGTGTCTTGCTTTTTCTTAGACAACAAAGTTACATATGAGCTGTATTGTGTAGATTATTGGCCATCTCTGGGGTTTAAGAGAATTTTTCAGAGCTGCTCACCCTGAGCATTGGCAACTTGCTTGTTAACACTGTATAATCAAAGCTCTAGAAAGGAGAAGAAATTCTAATTAAAAAAAATAATTCATTTGGCTTCTTTACTATTTTCTTAAAAGCTGCTGGTTGCTTTTTTTTTTTCTTGGATAACTAACAAAACAAAACCACTTAATATATAATGAAAGAGCCTCCTGAAAGTTTATTATTGGAATATCATACCTTTAGCTAAGGTTCTTTTATGTGGATCTTTGTGGCGTGTGAGATCTTGAAAAAGCTAACAAAGTAAAAGTGAGGTCTGATAGAGATCTTCGCGTATGTAAGAATTTGTATGTGTCTTCTAGGTGAATTTGGAACAGATGTTGTTCATTAAATTTATTACCTACCATAAATGATTTAGCGTGAGCTAGTAATTTGAGGGACTCCCAGGTGCACACTGCTACAAAAATAATACACTGGTCAGAACTTGTTAGTCATGGTACCCTCCTACAAATTGCAGCCTATCCAGTCCCATTCAGGGTTTATAATTTTCTTTTTTAATGTACAGTTCTGTGCAAAAGCAGGCTACTTGCTTTGTGCGCACAATCCTGACAACTGTGTATGAAATCATAATTAATCCTTATGCTACATTCGTCTATATACCAGGTTATTTATACATATTCCTTCTTAAGCTATGCATGTACACATGCCACCTTTCTTGCCCATGCATATTTCTATATGTAGTTCTCTTGTTCTGTATGTTGGTGCAGTAATTTTATAGGGAATTTACTGAGAATCAGAAATGCTCAAAGCTCCCTAGCAGCTTTGACTTGCCATCCCCCCTTCAGTTATTGAATTCCTAGGTATGTTTTGCATTCACAATTTTGAATAGAAGGTGTACAATTCTGTATTGATTTGAGCTTCTGCTTTTATGAAGATACTATTCCTCGGTATAATGACTAGAGTTACAGTTTGCTAAAATTTGTGGAGTCTGACAGTGACTTTATTAGTCAGATTTTGTCAAGTCAAATCAAAATATGATTTTCCACATCATATTGCAAATCTTGGACTAAATTGAATTCTTGCTTTTCTGTTTGAACAAAAATTGAAATGGAGATCTGGGAAGAATCAAATAAATAGCTGCAGAAGTTGTATTTTTCTGTAGCATTGGGCAGCCTCTGTAAATATTCTAACCTTCTGGAGGAAGGAAGAGGGGGAAATTCTCTCTTTACAAGTGTTGCATGAAAGAACTCCCAACAAGTCCATGTGAGGAAGTCAGAAGGAGTTTCAATTCTGCAGTCATCTCATAGAGCTGTCATAGCACAGTTGAAGCTGGGCTTCAATGAAGCAATATAGAACAGCCAGGCACAAATGGGGTTAAAAAGAACCTTTTTTTTTTTTTCTTTTTTTTAATGGGAATGCTGACCTTAGTGCTGCACAAACTAAGTATTTGAGTGGAAATACACAATGCTGAAGGTGTATTTATTCTCTGTAAGGCTGGCACAGATCTTAATTTTTCCCAAGTTGTTTAACAATTAGATCAAAACCCTCAGATTCAGGGAACTTTATTACGTGTTCTTTGTAAAACAGACCTGAAGTTGACATTTACTCTTCAGCTGGAGGTTGAGCAAAATAAAGGTTCAGTAATACTGCGTGAGTTTAGTTGTAAACACAGCGTGAGATATTAGAACATTAATTCTCAATAGAGTTGCAATGACCTTTTCAAGACCCATATTGCAGTCAATTTTCACACTCGAAACACACTCAAAACACCAAAGAATCACAAACCTTTCACAGTGCTCTGTGTCTGGGTGATGTGATTTAATACATTTTTTTCCTGAATGATCACCTGATAACTCTATCTCCGAGGCCTCAGTAGTCATAGAGGCTAAATGACGTTCATTATAGCAGGGGAATTACTTCAAACTAATGAAATACTTTACCTGTCAAGTCGTCATTTTTTATGTCTTGTGAATAGTTTTAATGAGGAAGATTTACTTAAAAATTGGTCTCTGTCATGTAGTGGGTATGCCAGAATACGTGCAGATGCCCTTTGGTGAGCAATCCCAGCTCTGTAAGGCCTGTATTTTGGTTCATATCCTCTACTAGCAGATACAAAGGTCCATTGGCTACAGCAGTTTATACCAGCAAACAGTAGATTTGCTTTGGATGAAATGGTAATAAGCAGAGACTCAGAAGAAAGATATATTTATTAAAGATTTGCAAAATTTTCAGCTCCAAGTCAGTTGGCCAAGACTGAAATTTGGCTTTTTTGAGTCTGTTGTATCCTCTGTTGTTCGCTGTGGTTGTTTTTCCCCAATGCGGGTAGCACCTATTGTTGAGAACAGAAGAATTGAAGTAATGTTAGTGCTGAGAGGGTGCCTTTAAAAGTTGTCTATGAAATTTGGGACCATAAATCCTAGAGGAATTCCTCAGGATTTCCTAAGGCTAAAACCTTGTCTACTTACAACTTTTCCTTCCTTCCTTCCTTCCTTCCTTCCTTCCTTCCTTCCTTCCTTCCTTCCTTCCTAGCAGAAGAAAATAGCTGGACTTTACCTATGTTACTGTCTGAATGGTGAATGTTTTTTGAATCTGGGATATTTTTTCTTCTTTTCTTTCTAAGGATTTATAATGCCACATGCAGCAACTTTGTGAAGTGAGATGTTATTGGCTGACCTAGAGTCCAAAAGTGGAGGAAATGATGTAGTTTGTAATGTGCTTTTATTGTTCTGAATTACTCTGTAACTACTGAGATTTCTGAGAATAAATGGAATTACAGAGGCATATTCTGTATGTCCTATGTTATTTTAGACTTTGCCTTGCTTAGCTTGGTCTAAATTCAGATTTTGATGAAGCTTAGCTGGTGTCTTAAACCCATGAAAGCTGTTGCAGCAGGTTGGGACCAGAGTCTTTTGATCTAAAAGTGATTTTCATCTTCTCTATTTCTTATCTCTGCTGAACAGTGTAGGATCCGTTAGTTCAGATGTGGGTTTGGGACTAAAAATGCGTAACAAACGACAGTGTCACACAATCCATGTGTGTTCAACACACACAAAAGCTTCAACTGGAAAGTCAAATGCTGTGGCAGCATTTAACTTTGTGCCAAGAGGAACTGACTGAATTTACTATGTTTCATTTTGAGTTTGTTTGTTTATTTGTTTTTTTCTCTCCAATGGATTGCTTGTACTTCATTTGTCTATAATGCGCAACCGTCGCTGTCACTTAGGGATTATGAAAAGCTCTCTTTTTTTTGCAGATCATCCGGTGAATGAATTTTTGGATCTGTTCAGTCGCCATATGCTTCCTCATGCAATAGATGAACCCCACATTGATGCAGAATCAGCTCAGACTGAACCCTGTACTTCAGACTCTGTGCAGGATTCATCTGAATATATTATATTGGATCCTTTCTTTCCAAACATTATAGAGTTTGAGGAATCGGAGGAAGACTGTGAAAATACTACTGATGTTACAACTCCTCCAGCTTTGCAGTTCATCAATGGAAAGCAACAAGTTACCAGTGCACCTAAGAGCACAAAAGCAGAGGAAGCGAGAAGTGATCAAATTGAAAGCGTTGCACATTCAAAAAATGTGACCTTTTCGCAAATCAATGAAACAAACTCATTTATAATACCTGAAACTGAAGCTTCTGGTACCATGCAACCAAGCAAAGCTGGAGAAGTAATAGGGGCATTTGAAGTTACACAACCGACAGCAGATGTTGCAATGTTAGAACCTGTTTATAGTGGTGAGTCAGAAGTTGCCACAACAGACAAATCAATAGCCATTACTTCTTCATACGAGCAGTCTCTCCAAAGAAATAAAGAAGCCGTAACATGGCGTGGAACTGAGAGTTCTACTAAAGATACAAAAAACTTGCCTTTGATTACGAGTGAATCTTCTGGAGATGGCTCCACTGAATCGGATTTATCCAGTTCTGTATTTTCAGAAATTGTGTCAAGAAAGGAAGATAATGAAAAAAATTCAGGTATAACTTCTAGTCCAGATGCATTTACTGTGGAAAGTTCTGCTGTAACTGCCTCTCTGGATGCAGTTTTTACTACTGCTATGGTAGGCATAGGTACGAAAGACCATACCCCAGTAAAGGTGACCCCTGCTCCGAGACATCATTATAAATCAACTATTAAACTTAATGCAAATTTCCCCATTGAAAGGCTTCTAGAAAGCAGCCATACAGAAAAGCCTGAGATGAGTGCTTCTTCTTTTGTAGTTCTAGAAGGCTCTGGAGATGTGGAAGAGGACGTCACTATAACTTCATCCATGACAACGGAAACAGCAGTAACTGAAACACTTTCAGTGCAAGATACTTCTTTGGGCTCTAGCACAGTACTGCCAACAGAAATTTCTGTAACGGCTTTGGGAATCACCTCTGCTTTGCCCAGAGGAATAACCACTCTTTATTCTGCTTTTGATCAAAGTTCTAAAGTAACTGTTGCCACCAATTCTGTGTCTGAGTTTACGACAGAAAAAGTAGTTGACAGCTCTCTTGTAACTGAAAAGAAAATCGAAGATGAAAATGAAATACAGGCCACTGTTTATTCAAGTCCGGAAAATTTGGCTAGTGCTGCAGGGGCAAATTTGGAGTTGAATGAACTTGGAAGCACTACGAGTGAAGTCAGACCTGTAAGTCAGGAGCCTACTCTGCTCAGAGAAACAGTACCGATAACAGGTACCATAAGTTCTGAAATCAAAAAGGTCACCACCATTCCTTTCTTGAGTGAGAAGAAGCTCTTTATAAATGAAGGATCAGCAGAAGAACCAGCAGACATATTTTCAGGGGGTCCCACAAGAAAAGTGGTAAGTACTGACTCCCCGTTTATTGATCCAGGTTCTGGAGACATAGATGTTATCGTTGAGTCTGCTACTTTGACTTCAGTTCCATTAAGGCCTGTCACTGAAACACAAACAGAAAAGCATGAAGGAAATGCCTACAGCACAGATAATGCTTCATTGAAGAATGCAACAACAGAATATGAAGAACAGGCAAGAACAGTTGAATCAGTAGTATCAGTTTCAACTACTGGGTTAGATGGTTTGGCAGAGGAGTCTGGAATAACAAGTCAGATCTCTCAGGAAGAATTTGGTACGGGAAACCCAGATGAAAAAAAACAGGAAACAGAACCAACTTACACGGCTCCTTCTGAAGCAAAATCCAGTCATGACTCTAGAAAAGAGATAATATCTCACGTTGCACAAGGAGTTAAAACTGAAGATTTAAAAACAGGTGAGGTCATATCACCAACAGAATCAATGCTTAGTAACAACCCTCACAACATCATGGTGACACACGTTACTGACAGTATCAAAGCAGTAGCTGAATCAACAGAAAGCAAAAATTCAAAAGTTAGTTCTTCAACTGTCTCATTAGGCAAGATCCTCCTGCTTGAGCATGGCTCTGGAGAGGAATTCAAAGGTGACAGCAGCACTACAAAACTAATGTCTAATGGTCCTACTCAAGAAATACTTGGAAATCATTTCTCATTTACAGATCAGGGATCTGGAGAAGCAGACACATTCATTAAATCATTTGAAAAAACAGCAGTTTCACCCACTGGGAGACCAGAAACACAAGAGAAGTATGACAAAGAAGTTGGCAGCACACTGGCTGTGGATCATGCCTTTACTACCGAACCTTATGGGCTAGTCACAAGTACTGAACATAAAGTAACCACAATGGGAACTGTAACTGACATAAGAATGGAAGAGAAAACAATTGAAGTGACAGAGAGAGTTTTTACCGCAGAACTTCCTTTGGTGGAAGATATACATTCTGGGGAAGACAGGCCAAGGGAAATTTCACCAAAAGCTATAGAATCTTCTGAAGAAACAACAATAGACTCCTTTAAAAGTACGCAGGCTAACCATGAACATCTGGGATTCTTAAATGTTCCAACTATCAGTCCATATTCAGAAGAAATGAAATTAGAAACTGAATCTGTGAAAAAAATACTTTTGCCATTTAATGATGACAGAGTAACTGAGTCTGTAAAGATTGAAAGGAAATACATAAGCTCTCCAGTTACAGACATAGAGCAAGAGGAGGAGTTAGTACAAAACATTTTCCCTACGAAAGATATTCCCAGATCATTCCTGACACCTAAAGAAGAAAAGCTAGTAAATAGTGAGCTCATCAGCGATCCATTATTTTCAGGACAGGGATCAGGAGATGACCTTGCTGTTACTCCTTCTGTAGTGCCATTAGCTGTCAAAGAAATCATGAGTACTTCAAGTCCTCAGACTTCTCATCCTGAAAATGTGGGACCCAACCTTTCAACTGGCAAGACACAAGACTTTGAAAGAGGAAGCACTCAATCAAACACTGAAGTTAATGAAGAAGCTGTAAGTGCTGTAACTGAGCTGCTGTCAGAAATGGAAGACCAGCTCCCCAGTTCCATGATCACCAGTTCTCCAGCTTTAGCTGAAGAGAGTTCCAAGAGCTTCAGCTCTAAAGAAGATAAAGAGACGACACCTTATTTTGTTGCGATTGAAGAACCTCACAGTAAAGAAAGGAGGAGAGAAAATGAAACCGATAGGCCAACAGCTACTTCTAAATCTGTTTCTCAAAAGGAAACTTCACATTTCTTGATTAAAGATGGCGTAACTTCTGTTTCTGTAATACTGAGTGGAAATCCCACTCTTGAAACAGAAGAAGCACTCGTAACGTCATCAACAAAGTTGCCAGGTGGAGTATTATCTGAGAGCTCTGGAGAAGGGTCTGGCTGGGTTAGTGTTTTGGATTCATCCTCTCCTGATATGTTTACTCATTTGTCAATACCTCCTGTGTCCAAAGTGGAACTAAATGCTTCAGCTAGTGTTCCTGGGGAAGTTTATTCTGAAGTTATGACAACAGAGGCTCCGACAGATAGATCACAGACTCTGGTCACAGGACTACCATCCCTTTTTACAGAAGAAAAAGAGATTGTGGCAAATCCATCTGCTGTTCAACCTAAGACAGCTACATCAGAAGAACTAACAAGTGATACTGGGATATATGAGAAAATTATCCCCATGATTGATGATAAAAGAAGTGTTATACTGAATGTTTCTGTTTATGGTGATATTACACTCATTGAAGAGCGACTTCAAATCCCACCAGAAGAAACAACTATTATAGACATGGATCATTCAAAATCAATGCCTGAAGATATAATAAGTGTGCAGACAATGCCAAATCCTGTCATACAATTAACATATGGCAGTGATGATGGCATGACAGCTGAAGGGGAGACCTACAACTCAACACCTAACTTTTCCATAACCAAGGAGAAGACACTTGGATCTGGTGACAGTCTATCGGTGACTACTTCCAGCCAGCCAAGTAGTGAACCAGTAACAGCTGAGCACAGACCAAAATCGGATGACAAAGATTTGGGACCAGGGAATGCCATGAACGTTGCAACAGAAGGCCTCATCACGACCAGACTCCCTGAACTGGGCATTTTCTTCCCTACAGTACCATCGCTGGCAAGCCCTCATGTGCCTCATGAGTCTGAACATATACTATCAAGTACAACAGAAGAGACCTATGAACTAAATACTTCAGCAAACAACCAAGTAATAGCAGTCCAAAGTGAAGCAATCCCTGTCTCTGGCTTTTCTGGAATGGGCCAAGAAGAACTGGATGATAAGCAGCCATCTTTCACACCAGTTTTAGCTACTGAGACAGAAGAGGCTTTGACAACTGACGTGCTGGATGTAAGTATGCTTACCACACAGCCTACGTCCCACCTCCCAACTGTATCGTCTAGCAAGAATGAAGAAAAGCATCTTACAGTATACACAAAATCAGCATCAGCAGAATATGAAGAAACAGATTCAGTAAACTTCTATTCTACTCCTAAATCCTCAGTAACTGTTCAGTTAGTTAATGGATCTGAGTATCCTGAGGTAATCATTCCCAGTACATCATCATCCAAGGATTCCAATCAGTCCAATCATGCATCAGAAGGAACCTTTAAAGAGGTTAGTTCTGATATTGCGGCAACATATAAACCACCCACTACAGACCTCCTTGACAGAACAGAGTCTTCTCTGCTGGAGTTTTCTCCCAAGCCTGTTCCAGAAAGCACAACCACTGAAAGCACAACCACTGAAAGCACAACTGCTCACTTTAATAGACTTCTAACAGACAGGACAGTGGAGACAGAAAACTCTATAACTGATATGGCTGCTGAGGAAGAAGCTACTGTTTCTGGAGATTCTCCATCAATACATGTCTTGCCTACTGCTTTTCTGAATTTTGTAGAAAGAACAAGCACAGATATTCCAAAAATTAGCACAATAAAACTTGAAGCTTCCTCAGGGAGAGCGAACAACCCCCAACAAGAAGGCGACAGGAGTACTGAGAGAGAAATCCCATGGATTTTTTCCACACCTGTTTCAGATTCACGCAATAGTGTTGAACGTGAACTACTTCAGCCTGACCAGGAAGCAGTCACAATGGTTGCTTCATCTTCACAACCTTTGGATAGAAGCATGGAAACACAATCAGCTTTGTTTGGTCGGGAGGAGATCACAACAATTTCTTCTAACATTGCAACAAACAACCCTGCCCCTGGAAATAGTCCATATCAAAATGAGCCATCAATGATAAGCTCTGAGGGACCAAATGCTATTGAACTTGTAACTTCATCATTTTCCCTTCCGGAAGTCACTAATGGATCAGATTTCCTGATTGGCACCAGTGTGGGTTCGGTTGAAGGCACAGCAGTGCAAATTCCAGGTAACTCCCAAATGTGATCACTCTCGTATATGTTTGTTGTGATACTTGTAAATGTGTGTCTTAACTCTGGTGAGAGGTATGACAATCAGCACCGTGTGAATTAACAACAGAGCTCGTGAGCCTCAGTCTTTGAAATCTGCATGATTATAACACCTGAAAAGTGAAGGAGCAAAGGGGGATGGAAACTCAGGCTCAGTGACTTTTCCTGAGTGTTTGCGTCGTGGAGCTCTGGATCAAACTTGAGGTGACTGGCCAGTTCTAAAAGACAGGAAGGTAACATTGACTGTGGTAGAGAAATCAGCTTAACTATTTAATTTTCCAGTTTCCAACAGATAATTTTGTCCGATATCTGTTCTGTGTTAGCACAATGATAACACACAATTGGTTTATAGGTAGGGTTGTTTTATAACATCTTGACTTAGCAGAGCTAGTGAGCATTTTAGGATCTGAATTTTCTACAAAAATCAACATCTCTTAACCTACAAGATAACTTTCCAGACAAGAGAAAACCAGGACTTCATTTTTCAGCCTATCTGTATCTTTAACAGGTTGATACAGTGTCTGTCTCATATATTACAGATCTTTTTATTAGATGTCATTTGCCACATTATTTTGTTTTACATAGGGTTATTAGGTATCATTTCACCAAATACATAGATAATGCAGGTGGGATCAGCATGAATAGTGTCACTTTGTACTTTAATCAGGTATAGCTGAGGAAAGATCTGAACTGGCTTAATTTTATAGGTTTTTCTATTATTTTTCCTCAAGTAATCAAGGTGGCTGTCAATTTGAAAATGTTACTGGGAAAATATGCAGTCTGTAGGAAGACAATAAGACAGTAAACACAAAATAAACATTTTTAGGTGCTGTAAAGTCGCCTAGATTTGTGACTTTAAGTGAAGCAGTCCTAAAGCAAGCACCCTGTTTTATGGGTATGATCAGATTCTTTTCAAAACCTGCAAAGAGAGATGTTGCCCACTTAATTATAATCCCACACTTAACGTAGACAGGATTTTCTTCTGGAGGCTTTCAACTGAACCTTCTGCTTTCCAGTGATAGAGAACTTGCTACTTTAAGAAGACAAAAAATGTCTAACAAAATAGATGTTATTTATCTTTTACTTCATAAACCACAGTCGGAGTGTTCTGGAAAAATATAACCAAAAGTCTAAACTTTTTCATGTCTCTGAATTAGCTTTGGTTATAGAACTCTCTTGCCCATTTTGTAATGTTTCACAGCCAGGGCTTTTTTCTTGTGTCCCAGAAGGACTGTTTTCATGATTTTCCTCTAACTCTGAGAAGCTAATGGTTAGAAATGGTTATCTAGTGCGTCTTATTTGTGTGAATGATTGATCCCAGGCATTAGATCAAATGCAACTGCCTAGGTATCTAAACTCAGTTGAAATAAACATCACTAGAAGGCATAAAGCTCTTCAAGAGAAAGCTATTTAAATGTTAACTCCCATAACAACTGAGGATTTGCAGCAGGTAAGCTTTTATTTTAATGTTCAGTTCAGTTACAAATACATACAGTAAGCTGATTTGTATTCTAGAAATATGTTTTTAAGAAAGACAGGTGGGAAATATGCATGTAAAAAAACATCCTTTCAAAGAGATAAGACTTTGTGGGCATTGTCTGATTAAATATAACAAAGTGAAACAACAGCAGCCAGCCTGTACGTTCTGTGTACCCAATCATTCTACATAAACTAACCCTGTTCAAAAAAAAAAGAAAAGCATTTTCCATTCATTTTGCATATCTTTAACTCTTTTCAGCTATAATTAATTGTCATGTCATGCAAACTAAATCCTCAATAGAATATCATGACTACCAAATATAGGAAAAATTGCTATAAGAAATGTAATTCTGAAAATTATTTATACTGGTTTACAGTAAACGCCATGTTGTTGTTAAAGGTGCAAATACTGATGCCTGAAAATAAGCTTTACTATATTACAAAACTATCTTATTCTGAGAAGTCTATTGTGATAATAGAGTTTTTCTGTAACTACAGTAAAGCCTGCAGCATCAATGCAGAAATGAAGAAAGATTTCTTCTTCCAAAAAATTAAAAAGATGCCAGTTCCTTGAGACTACAGAGTCAATTTTCTTTTTCTACTTGTCTAACAGGCCAAGATCCATGCAAAAGCAATCCCTGCCTTAATGGTGGTACCTGTTATCCACGTGGTTCATTTTACATCTGTACATGTTTGCCAGGTTTCAACGGCGAGCAGTGTGAACTAGGTAAGCTGATGCCATCCAGATACTCAAGCATAAAGTTTTCATCCATGAGATTTGAAGAACTGGTGTGTTTTGAAGTTGAAGAATACCTAGAAATTTGGAAAAATTTTTCAGTGAGGTCTTACTTGACCTCGTTGATGTGGTGTTGGGGGGATATGCTGTAGGGAAGAACTTTGTAGAGTAGAGTAGATGGTTGGTCTCGATGATCCCAGGGGTCTTTTCCAACCAAAATGATTCTATGATTCTACAATGATTCTACTTAAGATGAGAACAAAAAAATGAAGACAATTAGAATTCATAACATTAAATACTTAAATACTTCAAATAAAACCAAATAAACGTTAATATTTGGTATAGTTCTTAAGAGCTTTGTTTTTATTGGAGAGGGTGGTAAAATAAACTAGTCCCAAATGTGACTGGGAAGCTGAGCACTGAATGCCAGCTTGATATTTTTTCAAAGAAATTGTGAACATGATCATAATAATATGCATCTTTGGTACAAATTAGTATTTTGGCAACTCTTCTACCTGAGGACCAGTTCAAGCTGCCAGTGACATCTGTGTTTACCTGCTATGATCAGTCAAGAGACTCACCAGTACGGAATAACCAGCTTTTATTTCCAAACAGCAAGCCAGAGTGTGATAAAAGTGGTGGTTTGGCTGTTTGGCACAGAGCTGGTTTAGGCTTTTGAAAAGTTGCAAGTTTCATTCCCTAAAAAATACCATGGATTTGCCTGCTGCATGCTTTCCTGCCAATTTTGAAGGAAAAAACCTCATGCAGTGTTGATAAAATGAATTCAGCTCATCATATATGATGATTTTGCTCGGGACAACAAAAAACCAACCCCACTCAAAGGCCGATATCAGTGCAGTATAATAGTCAGGATGGTTTTGTTTGTGTTCTGCAAGACGCTATATGATAAAAAGAATAATTTATCTGCTTTCCTAGCTCATGTTGATGAGTTTTCTATTTTCCTACTGTGTTGTTGCTGATAGATGCAAAGTTTTAGATGAGGCATCATAAATCTTCATTGTCAAGGAATATGGCTTCCCTGATTGCAAACTGGAAGTCAGAGAAATAATTTTGGGGGTTTTTTTCAGATTATAAAAGAACAATTTGCCCACTTCTTGTCTCCTAGAACTCTTAAAGACTTATTAAGAAATTGGAGTTAGACACTCTATGGCCAGTTACCGTATAGAAATATGTTCTGTGGCTCTTAGGAAAGTAAACCTCACCATTTTTAGCTCTGGATTCAGTGATACTCTGGATACAAGGCTTAAAATGTTGATTTGAGATTCATGGATGTTCTGCTTAAAAGACATAAAACGTTGACTTGAGAGCTTTCCAAATGACTGGAATAAATAAGACCTAGCATAAAATTTGAAGAGAATTAGTTTTTATAAATAATTTTTTTTTTTTTAAAAAGCTTTTTACGTGATGCAGCAATTACTCTTGAGATTGCAGAACTGTTCATTGGTTTGCAGGTACATTTAACCTCCCTAGCAGCAGGTCACTTTGGACTAAGATGTTTGCAAAATCTCCATTGAAGCTGTGATTGTTTCAGAGGAACAGTACTCATCAGAAAACGCCATGTGATCTTTATAAAGATACATATTAGCTTATAACCTGTGCAAATATGTGCACAAAGTAATTATATTAAATGAATTAGTGCTTCAATCTAAAAGATTGAAGGTATTTTAGCAGCCAGAGGAGTGGGAGAGAGAAGTGTTATTTGCTTACTGGAGAGGCACAGGCTCAAGCAGGACACCTGTGCATGGCTACGAATTCTACTATCTGACTGGTCATTTAGAGAAGTTATAAATTAACTGAAATGAGCAGGGGTTTTTGATGCTGTATGATGAGATTTCCAATATTTGAGATTCAAGAAGATATTTGAGATCATTTGTATTTGAAGAGAATTTTTTTGTGCTGTGGTCACATCCTCAGATAAAATTTTCCACCAGTATAGGAAAATATTACTCACTGCACACTACTACTTCTTTCTCAGCTATGTGATGAGGAATTGAAAGTCTAGATTTTAGAAATTAACTCAGGATTCAGAGTGCAGGATATGAAATTATGGATTAGTAGTGTCCCATTTCCTGAGATAACTACTTCTTGGCTTGTGAATGAAGAGAAAGGAAGGTTGTACGTAGTGAAATCAGTTCCATGCAAATAAATCGGTCACTTGCAATATTTCATTCTTCAGAATTGAACTGGTCCTACTAATAAGTATGACTAAGGCGGAAGAACATTTCCCTTCTAGAATGTGGGTGGATTATATAAACACTTTTATCTTTATGTTGTAGATGTCGATGAATGCCAGTCTAACCCATGCCGGAATGGAGCTACGTGTATAGATGGCCTCAATACTTTTACATGCTTGTGTCTGCCAAGCTATATAGGTGCTCTCTGTGAACAAGGTAAGGTATATTCTTTAATCTCTAGTGATTGGGGTCATCTGTTTTTTCATTACAATAGGCCTCTGGAGTAACTATGCAAAGCCTCCTGAAAAAGAGAGGGTGGAAGAAACTGTCAAAATCTGTGGGAAGTCATCAGTGATGAAGAAAAATTATAATTTTTGAGTATGATGGACTCCCATGATTTGTGACTTCTTTCAAAAGAAGTTTAGGAAAAGTTTTTTTAAAACCTTTTTTAAAACCTTCATCATCTTTTGAGGATGGATGAGAGCAAAGCCTATCCACCTGCTAACCTGATTGGAAGTAACATTATTGTATACAGAATATAAACTGATGTATCAGGCAGTTTCTGTCTCAAAATAACATCAGCCACAGTTTTCAGGAGGCTCCAAGGCTTGCTATCTACTGGGAAGACACATAATGTCTCTCTCTCATTATTGTAGTGATGCTTACGGAATAATGAGTGAGAACAGAGTTACTCTCTGACAGAGCTTTTGTCTTAAAAAATTATATACAGTGTAAAAGACATATTAGAACCCTTCGCTTCCAACAAGCATCACTGGAAAGTAGTACTAGTCCAATGAATATGCCAGATTATATATCCATCCCCTGGGTACTGTAGCCTTGCCAGTACCAGAGTACTTTGTGCCAGAATTTTCAAATTGATTTGTTCTATGATTGTTTTAGGAAAAGTAGGTGCAGGATGACAATTACAAGGATATTGTGAAAGGCTTTCTAAACCAGACAACTGAAATGAGATTAAACATCCAATTCTTTGTAATTGTTAAAACATTGCCAGCAAGAAATCCCACTATATTTACAAGAAATAGTAACTGTGCAAGATGCCTACTCAGTATGTTCATGTAGGAGGGGGATTAAGGTAGCAAAATCTTTTCTGTTAGCAAAATTAATGAAGGCATTTCCATGGGAAAAATAAATAGTTTTTAAAGTGTACTTTCTAAAGCTTATGAAAATATATTTCTCTTTTTCTCTAGCTGAATGGTTTTGGTCACAGGTGAACAAACTAGACTTTTGGATTTGTTTAATTAATATTGTGTATTTTCATGTTTGTTACTGATCTTCAGTGAAAGGCAGTTTGCAAACTCTTCCAGCTTAATCTACAGAGATTTGATTGTTAGAGGTAAAAACTCTCAAAGCTGACCAGCTCCAGCCCTTTTCACTGTTTAAATTTTTCAGTAGTCTGGCTAAGCTTGTAATTTGAAAGGGCTTTCTCCAAAATTATAAGTTGACAGTGTTTTCGCAACAAAAGAAATAAATGTTCTCACTCCTTTCCTCCTCCCCTTCATTCCAGCAAATCCATAGTAGCGAGTGCCTCTGGGTACCGTGGTAGCTTTAAGCTGCTTTTTATGACCAACCTGAGAGTGCATTTTAGGTGGTTAATGGGAACATTTCCTAGTTTGTCAATCAGAACCAGAGCCCTGCTCACTCAGCTTTGGAATTTAAATTTCCTCCACTTAAAGTCCTGCAGTGGTTTGGGACTTGGGAAAAGCATTTAGTGCCAAATTTCCACTCCACCAGACAAAATAAAACTGTGTTGGCGATTCAGACACGGTTGTCTGGCAAGCAGGCTTTATTTCAAGGCACCAGTCCTGACCTCACTAGGTTTAAAGACCAGCCAGAACGACAGAATGTGTACCTTGGTGCCACAGGAAAGGTGGGGTTGAGCACACCGAGATTATATTTCATTACTCCTTTTATTTTTACTTTTCCTTTTTTTTTTCCTCCAATATATACTGTTCATTTTAGAAACCTTCAAAAAAAGTCAAGCTTTCTTAGGCACGGTGCTGAGTATTTAAAATATTATGGGAGGGAATGGAAGCAGTGAGCAGAAAATGTCTCTGGACATGAAGCTCAAAGTAGGAGGCAACTGCACCATGTCCTGGTCCCATGACACCGGTGTGGTGTAGAAAAAACATAGAGCTCAGAATCCCACCCAAATGCCCCGGTGATTACAGATTAAGGGATCTTCAGCTGATGTATTACTCCTGTGTTGCCATCAGGAGGGGATGTGACCAGAAGAAGAGCACAGCTGGACGTTAGGGAGCTCCAGCAGGTGGTAGAAGTTAGAGAGCCTTCAGGGTGATCTAACCTAGGGTGAGGGAAATCAATCCCCAGAGTCAGTCAGCTGTAACTGGCTGCCTGACAGCCTTTTTTTCTTGCCAGGTGAAAGCAGTTCAGCAGACAATCTGAGCCCAGGACCTTTTTCCTGAAGAGAACTAACTTTGTCTGATGTTAGAAATAGAGCAGCTGAGGGTGTTTCCTTTTTAAACTAGATTGGTAGATGAGTAAGACAGCATTGCTTCTGGGTCAGACTAGATTAAAAGCAAATGGGGTACCCCTCTTAGATACACTCTTTTGCCCACCATACGTATTTTTTCAAAGTATGGGTGCATATTCTGCCTGCCACTTGATGACATTTGAACATCACATCTTAAAATGCAGAAATAACCCAAAAACACTTTTTCAAAGGGTGAGTGCAGGCTACAGTAGATCTTCATGCAAGTCTTATCTTTGGGGGAGCCATCAGTCTTTCCATTATTGAGCTTCCATGAAAAGCTCTTACTAGAGCTCTCAGTGTCCAGATAAACGAATCCAGAGCTCAGACCATCCCAGATTTGCTGTCTGAAGTGTTGCTTTGCAAGCTCCATGTTTGTGGAAGGAGGAGGGTTGTTTGATACCCCATCTCTCATTGGGCTGGTGGAACCAACTGTATAGTCCCCAGGGACCAGTGGGGTGTATGTAAGTCTGTGACTGCTGTTGCAATATTTGGCTGTCTGTGTTTGTGGTGAGGAGTACCTGACTTCATGAAGAGTTAAATGGGAAACAACAAAATGGTACGGACCTGCAGTTTGAACCTCAGTTTCCAGAATAAGTGATCATTATGACAACTGGATGAGCACCTGTTCAGATTTTCCTTTTCCTTCCTTGGCTGGCTAGCGTTTCCTTCTCTTTTTTGATCCTTTTGCTATTCTAACTGGTGCCTACCTGCTTTCAAGGAACGGTGTTTGTGTTTCAAACTTAAGGTCTGTCTTTCTCCACTGCAGGATCTCTGCAGGCACACCTAGGCAAGCCTGCTTACCAAAGGCAGCTGCCTGCACGGACCCCTGTGCCAAATCAGCACATATGTGTTTGTTACGGGATGTACCTCCCTGGGATAGTACAACCAGCTGTTCCCTTCCAGGTTCTGAAAACACAACAACTGGGTTTTTTCATCGTCGTTTTATCAGGAACAATGTTTTTTTTTATAACCCAAGTTTCGTTGTTCAAATGTCTGCAATTACTCCCGTCTCGTTTGATTCACTTTGTTCTCAGGGCTTGGTAGCTTGGGATGGAAGTATTTGAGAAGGGCTCAGTGCAACGATACTGTCTGAAAACAGATGGTCTCTAACTGATGTCTTTCAGCTGAGAAGGGATTATTTTGAATATTTACCAGAGAAATGGTTTTTCCTCAAGATGTGTGGGCTAATGGGCCTCAGGCATTTGTTCATTAGCTGAAGACAGACAATCACAGAGAAAATTCACAGCCGAGTGAGACTCTCATTATGTTCTAGTACCTGTGTTTCAGTCTTTATTTTCTTTAAGCCTCTTACGGAATTTCTTTTAAACAAAGGACCTATTGTCAGCAGCTTATTACAGCTGTTGAAAAAATGGTACCTATCTCGGTATTAAACCTACAGAGGACTTTTTTTTTAATGCAGTGTTTAGAGATGTTGTTATACATATAGAATTGCAGTTACAGAGAACAGAAGCTGTGTAAATGACTCCTTGCACACATCACTGAAAAAAACCTATAAATTGTCATAAATCTTAAAACTAGTCAGACAACTTTTAAAACACCATAAATACGGCAAGGAGTGTTTCAGTCTTTCCATTGCTTTCTGGAATAAGGTTATAGAGAGCTGTGATTACTTCCCTGGATAAGTATACAATGAATATGGAGTATTGTATTCAGTAAGTGCTTGCACCTACTCTGCTCAGGTGATCGGGTCAGCAAATTTACAGCCACCTACAATTAGAGTTTAGTGGCTCAGCAAAGGTGTGGCAACTTATACCCATATGGAGCCCTTACCTTTGTGTCACACTTTCAGTTTTGTTAATGTAGTAAGATACACTCAGGACAAAGCACTGCAGAAATGAAACAGTCCTCACATTTTTATTTGCCTCGTTTACATTTTTCATCCTCTAGCCTGCTGCCTCCCCCTTTCCCCATTCCTTTTTCCCCTCTTCTCGTCAACCTCTTCTCTCTTAAAAAAAAATAAAAATTCTCACTTCCCCTCCTAAAAATGCTATATATTTTATAGCCATCAGGCCTGTCTTTTTCTTGTAGATTTGGGCTACAAACAGGTGTAGAAGAGGATATTTATCGTTTCCCTTTTGGAAAACATACTGTTTTGGATAGGAGGGAGGAGTTGTACATGCACTGCAGTACATGTATATAAATAACAATACCTATCTCATGATTTGGTATCCTCTTTCTTAAGAAGAGAAATTTTATTATTTAAGATTCATGCTCAGGCCTGTGTTTTCAAACCTCTTTGACACCCCTGTATGCCTTTCAGCTGATCTTCTCTCATAGTGTGCACTTCTCCCCTAGCAGAGGCCAGGGAAGGCTTGATGAGAATAGCCTGGAAATGCTTTCTGGCCATGAATTTCATAGCATGCAATGCTGCTTGTTATTATCTGACTTCTTTCCTGTGGGACAAGGGAGTCCCTGAAGATGAATAATAAAATCTTAAGTGCCTTCCTAAAGGACATAGCCCTGTTAGTCAGCATTGTGTGGTTAAACAAATGTTCTAGAAAACCAAAGGCAGACTAAACTTTAAAATGGCCTAGATGCCAGAGATTAAAGATGTATCTGTAGCCTGCACCTCATACAGAAGACAAAGAGGGAAAAGATTAAAAAACTAACAAGTTGGTAGTATAGATTACATTCCTTTTTCGTAGCTGGGATTACTTATGGTACAGGGAGTTTTCTACAGCTTAACTTGTTGAAAATAGAAGACAGATAATCAGTGTAAGCTCTATTATGCCTTTGTATTTGGTATATTTACGTAGGTACTGATGACTTTTATACCATGATTTTGATACTATACTTCTAAGACAACAACTACTGTGTTATTAGTGTTACCAGAAATTGTCAGAATTTTTGGTAAGCCTCTGAAGTGATGTGTTTTCATTTTTAAATCCATTTATGTACATTTAAAGTTTAGTTTTTATCTTAGGATATTTAGAAAAAGCCAGACACGTTGGTGCTTCAGGATGCGAATAGCCTCAATTGCTGCTATGAATTAAGAGCCAGGCTTAAGTTGTGAGATAATTATTCTACAATAATAAGTGGTAGCTGCTTAAACCTAAGAAGTACCTGAGTTAAAGCATTTACAGTTGTATATCGCTGGCATATTTGGCTTTTTCTATACTAATGCAAAAAGAGCCCCTTTGACCAAAGCATGTTATTGGCTATTGACTGTATTGACTTCCTGAAAATCAGAAACCAAATTTCACACCCAGAATGTATCCATCCCTCTGGAAAGGCCAGATATTTGCTTTCAGGCACAGTCTTGTTTGGGGATTGATAAAACTTAGTGGCAAATTCCTGTTTGGTGGGTGGGGAAGGCCAAGCTTTGTGTTTCTGTTCTTCAGCATCCTGCACCTGAGGCCCTTCAGGGTGGGTGAGCCATGATGTGTTTAGATAGCTGGACCTGGCTACAGGAGGAACGAGCTGTAATCTTGTGCTGAAGAGTGCTTCAACGATGCCATTTCCTCTGACATAACTCCAAACAGTCTTGAGTTTTCCCTGTTGTTTCTCACATTCCTCTCTAAAACTCTCTAACTGGCAATTTCTTCTCATCATCAAGCACAGCTCAGACACATTTGGGCATCATAATTGTTATGCCCATCTTACTAATGCTGATTTTTGCCTGTGATTCATTTCTGCAGCGTTGGTGCAGAAGCAAACTTGGAACCGGAACTTTGTTGTTTCTTGCCATTTATTCGGTTTACAGCTGCCTAACCTTGACAAAATAATTAATGTCAAATCCATGGATTGTTACCGTTCCAAGGCTCATGTTTATTTCTCTTTAGATAAAAGGATATACTGGCTGATGTGAACTTCTCTCTATTATACATCCTTATCAGTACCATCCCTCATACAAGCACAGACAATGTGCATTTCATTACTTTGTATTTCAGCTTTACAGCCTTCCTTAGAAACTGATGCCTAAAGGTTATTAAGGTAGACTTTGTTGAGGAAGACGGGTTTTGGAGGGGTAAGTACTGTGGCTTTGCATCTGTGGAATGAGTAATCAGAAGCACTTTCCTTCATGTTATTTTCAGTTTCTTCCAAAACAAGGTAGTTACAGTATAGTCACTCAGAGAAGTATTTGTCCTTGCAAGCAAAAATTCCCATCCACTTATACAGGCTCTGAAATTCAGATTAAGTGTTGACTAACTGTAGTCCAACATCAGGACATTTAATTCATCCTTCACTCATTCATTTAGTTATGGACTAAAGATATCCTCCTGGCATTGTCCAGAGACTATGCAAATCCATCAGTGAAGGCTCACAAAGTTGCAGTTTTACTCCTTACATAAGTAATATTCTTGCAGCTTGTACTGAAACTGGATAGATAGAACTACCTAAAGATATAATGAGGTCTCAAGGATGAGTGTGGATTCTTGCGTTTGTACTGCTCAATGGGTGGGCATCTTCTTGAACCTTTGCCCATTCAGAAAACCCATTCACTTGCACGAAACATTCCTGTGTTTCACGCCCATTGACAGAGATGTGATTTATTTGTTGGTAACAGACACGGAGACCTGTGATTATGGCTGGCACAAGTTCCAAGGACAGTGCTACAAATACTTTGCCCATCGTCGGACATGGGACACGGCTGAACGGGAATGCCGTCTCCAGGGAGCCCACTTGACAAGCATCTTGTCTCATGAGGAGCAGATCTTTGTGAACCGTATGTACTGTTACGATTCTTCTAAACAAGAGTGGACACTTGAGGGCTCAGAGCTAGTGAAATACCTTCCTGATCACTCAACTTTTCCATATACAACTTAAAATACGCTTTTAGAATGTTTAAAAGGCACATTTCGTGTTCTTCATGTTTATTTTTGCAGTCAACAAAAGTTCCCTACCACTATTAAGTTACTATCTGTTACAGAGAAAGTACTTTTGTTTTGAAGAAGAGGTACTATTGTTTTGGCAATACAAAAACATTGTATTAAATTATTCTTTTTTTGAGACTTTAGGGGTTTTTTTACACCTGACTTCAATGGCTATGCTACCATATGTTTTTATATATTAAGCAGACATAAAATAATATGTGGCACAATCTGTAAAACACTGGTTTCAACCTAGCCAAAACTTGAAAATGGTAGATTAAGATACCTGCTTTTATTATTTTATTATTTTATTTTATTATTTTAATCTTTTTTACTTTTTTTTTTCTCCCCTTCATGTGCACTCAGGTAGGAAACAGATCTGTTTTCTTTGGGAGACACCATCAGCAAGGAAGAGACAAGATGGTTTAGAACTGTTAGATGAGAATCTCATTTTTACAGACATCCCAAATTAAACTTGAAAAGCTGAAAACCAGCCTGTAAATAGTTGTTTTCATAATGAGTGGAAGAATCTTAAGAACAGGATGTCTGATTCATTCTGTGCAAATTCTTTTTATTTTGTTTGATGAAATCTTTTCCATTTAGGGGAAGGCTAATAAAAATATCCTTCTGGTTCCTTAGGTATTGGGCATGACTACCAGTGGATTGGACTCAACGACAAGATGTTTGAGCGTGATTTCCGCTGGACCGATGGTAGCCCACTGGTAAGATGCCTTTGAAATTAAATCACTCATTCATTTCTTTTTGTGGTGGCTTATCAAATTCCCACCAACGATGAGGGTAGCTGCATGAAAAAATGCAGTATCTAAATATGCACCCAAGGAAACAGCACCAGCAAATGCTTGCTTCAGGATAAGTACTATTTTGTGATATGGTTCTACAATCTTATCCTTAGTTCTTATTATTGTATATGTGGGAGCTATGAAAGCTTCCAAGTGGAAAAAACTCAAAAAGCCTGAGACTGTAACTTGAGGGTCTCTGTTGGAGCTGGTTTGTGCTCTTCTGGTCTTACACAAGGACACATGGCAATTCTCCTCTCCTGCTTATGGAGCAGAATGCATTTTTTCAGGCAAGGATATAGCATTCACTGGGTCAGCAAGACTGCATAAAGGAGCCTCTCAAGTGTTGCTGGAGATTGTTCTAGCCTATATGACAGCTCCACAGCTAGCATAGAGAAGCAGCCATCTTTAAGTGGTTCGGTAGGCCTGTAACCAATAATCTGTCTATAAAATTTTAAGATGCTATTGATACCTCTTACTGTCTTAAAAAACAAGAAGGAAAATCAGCAGAAGGAGAGGAAGAACACTCTCCACCCACCTTTAACTAACCTAAATCAAAGAAGTGATGGATACAGGAAATGACTGAGCTCTTTCCAATTCAAAACAGTCTCTTTTGTAGAAGGGGAAGGTGATTTATTGCTATTTGGCACCCATGGAAGAACACTACATTAAAAAAAAAAAAACAAACTGGTTATGCTTATTATTTTCCTTTCCTTCTTAAAGCAGAAAGCATCTGGACGCACATATGCATGTGCTCACTCAGCAATAATCATTGCTGCATACCATGTGGCTACAACTTATGTAGAAAGACACCTTGGGTAAATCAGGCTTCATTTATTACCATCTCATGGAAATAACCAGAGGTTCAAAGTCCTCTAAAATTACTTGTAATTAAGCCATTTCTTAGGGAAATCACATGTGGCAGGTGACAGCACAGGGTGGGAAGAAAAAGATGATAAAGCTTTTGTTACCTGACTGGGTGGTCAGTGCATCTGTGATGGTACCAATGCACCCATTTGTGCCTGGAGCCACAAAGTCTTGCAGGATGAAAGCAGAAGACTTTGATTTCATCATTTTCTCTTGCCTATCCTAAAGTATTTTTGGGAGCACAAGATGGGCCATGGCCTTGAATGCTACTTGTTCTGAATGAGTTCATTCTTTGTCTCCTGACATGACTTCTTACACCTCACTGACAGTAACAGGCACCCTCTGAGGGTGATTCATGTTTGGTTGGAGCTCAGGGGTGTTCTGAGGCTTTCTGTGGTGGTTGGTGAAAGAGCCTACACTTCACTAAGGGATCTAAAGTTAGGTCAGATAAATTTGTATTTAAATGTAGTGCCTGAAAGGACAGTGCATCTTCCACTGGGAAGTGTAGAACAAGATACATGATCATATATACCAAGTTTGGTATGTCACTGAAAGATGAATTTAAGGAAATGAAAATTAGGGGTGAGATTCAATTTTTTAATTCAGGCAACTGGGCAATTGTATTACATTTTTACTTTAATTTTCAATTTTAAGAAATGAAGATATTCTAGGAACAAATGCGACCATCTGTCCGACAGATTTCTCTTTTGATTGATCTTTTTCCCACTTTATTTTCTTTTCTTTTTAACAACTTCCCTCTGCCTCTTTCTTCGGAAACAATTTAGGTGTCTCTTGAAATCATTTATGTTCATTGCTTCAATAGCTTTTCCTCATAACTTACTCCATACAGATTCTAGACACCACCACTTTTCCCTAGCTTCTAACTTTTCATACTTTCTAACCACCCTTCTGATTACAGTGATTTACTACTTCTCTAGTAATTAGTAGGAATGGTAACATAATTAAATATATGCATCACATGTATTATTTCCCTGATGATGTCTTAAAATTCCAATGATTTTAAATACTGTGTAGGTCAAAAAACCGCATCATTTATGTATTTGCAGGTGAACAGTAGTCATGATAGCATTAAATTAATTAATATAATATTTGACCATAAAAATCAGCATCATTACATCAACACTCAGGTTCTAACTTGAATTTCTGAGATTAGGGGTATCTCTTGCATATAGCCAAAATACAAATAGCTTTCTTGTGTTTTACATATCAGGATGCATCTGTAATTCTGCTGTTTCCAACTTTGTTGCCCAGCTCTATCCTTTCTCCAAGATGACATTATCTATCTACATTTCTATTCAACACTTCTGGCACAGAGGAAGATTTGTCAAGCCTGCTGAGGATTCCCCTGATATAAAAGTTTTCTTGGAGATACTATCAGAAAAGTAACTCCAACTCTTAGTCTGTGCATCTACAAGTGATGCACATTAATTTTTATCTTGATACTGGTTCGAATTTTCTTCCAATAACAGCTTGGTTTAATCTGAAAATCACTCTTACATGTTTTTATTAGGGCTTGGATTTTAAAAATATGTTCTGATGCTTGGTATGCTTAAAAGAAAAAGCAAAGGAACAAGAGGAACAAGAAGACGTGTTGAGGATGGAATTGTAGACCCAGTGCTGCAGTCATCGATCCACTACTGCCCAGATGAAATAGCTGTGATACATTTTAGTGATTTCTCTTTCACATGAGTTTTCTCTCTGAATAAAACCTCCTAGAATTGGGAGCCATTGAACCACAGGCTCTACCATTGGAGATTAGGGAACGAGTGTTGGATTATTTGGTACTCATTTTCCATGGACATATATAAGAAAACACAAATAATTAAATATTCAGTATGTTGAAAGGAACTCTCTTGCCAGGTGTTGGCATGTATTTTATTAGCAATCTCTGGAAAAGGGATCAAATACCTTTTTCTTTTTTCCATTGCACCTAAAGATATTTGAACCAATGTGTTCAGTGGAAGAAAATCATCATTTTTTGACATTTTCAGCTCATGCCAGGTTTTTTTTTTTCTAGATTTTTTAAAATAGAGCCTAAGTGCCAGCCACCATTAAATATGATGGTTGAACAAAGCACATACATAAGTTCCTTAGTGAAAACCAACAAACGTATTCCAAGTGCACTGCACATCATTTCTAACTATAGTGAGCTATTGAAGGCACATGCCCACCTTAGCTATTTTTTGTGGACTTAATGGTCTTATGCAGCACTGGCATATATATCTTGTGCTGTCTCACTTCCGTTGGCTCCCAAAAATGGGGGGAGCATTTTTGAACACACTTGTTGTCAGTTTATGTCAGTGAGATGAGGATTATAAACTCACCTTTGTCATTGGCCTAGTAGTGTTAGAAAATTTAAATTCTCGGATGAAGTTGCAGAAATTCCCCTTTCCTCATGAGTCAGCAGATGATAGTTTAGTCAATCAAATAATGGCCATTTAGTTTTCTGTGCAGTGTCCAAAAGAGATCAGTTCACCCCCCTTTTGTGTTTTTTTAAGGTGTGTAGGACATGAGTGAGATTTTTAGAAAGTGAGTGTACAGAATTAAGGTTCTTATTGGAAAATTACATTGAACCTAGAGCACCCTTGGCAGGCTCACAACCCTACTGAAAACAGGGACAATTATTTTGGTGCCTAGTAGTGGACTAACTATAGTCAGCCATTTTTGATATCTTGGCATTCTTTTTTTTTTTAAATCCTATAGAAGAAAATGTCTCTTTTTAATACATCAAAACCAGCAGCAGTCAAAAAAACTCCACTATTCCTCTGCATGTTTTTCATGTATCAACTGGCATTCGTATTTAACTTCCAAAAACAATGTCAGTAAGTAAGCCTTGGAATAAATGAAGAGTGATCTTGTAAATACATGCTCTAATTCCCAGAGCTCCTCAAGGAAAATTTTGGTGGCTTGAGTAACGAAAAAAGTACAATCAGATTCAGTGATAAGCAAGGAATGGTACTTAAAACTTTTTGTTCCACGGGACATTGGTCTATATCTGTATTAAGTCTACTGGTTTTCCATAACAAGAACTTTTAAGACAAGGAAAATTATCATGACAAATTAGAAATGGGCGCATTCCTAAATCATAGCCTCCGTTCCTGCAAAGAGAATTTGAGGAGGTTTTTTAATCTACCTCACTGAAGTGCCTTATGCCTAGTTATCTTGTGTTTTTAGGGGATTTTGGCAGGTTTACTTCTTCATTGTAAAGTGGTTTTTAATTTAAAAGTGCTTTGCAGTTTCCTGCCTTTCAGGCAAAATGGTGTAATGTTATGCAACCATTGGGTTCTGTAGATAAAGTCTCACCATCTCCTGATAAAAGATAACTTTTCAGCATGCTATACCCACTCCATCTCAAACACAGCTTTGTTTGAAAAGTGCAAAATAACATGAATAAAGGAGTGGGGTTATACCTCTCATGTCCAAAAGTTTAATTGTCAGTGCAGGTGCTACTTTTCCATAAGAAATTACTTTCCATGTAACTGATATTTCACTATACTGGATTTTATTGGCCAGGGCAATGTGCTTATGTTTGTAATATTTTTTTTTGCAATTTCTTTAAAAAACAAATTGGGAGCTTCTTGGCTAAGGTCAAAACACGTCTTCAAAGGAGCTTCTTGGCTAAGCTTAGACTACCTTGTCCACTATGTAGAACAAAATAAGCTATAATTACACTTAACTGTGGAATACATTGCTGGCCACTCATAGGAATATAATTTGTTCTGATTTGCTGTGCTGTATCTGAATGGCAGGAAGCAATCTTTTCTCATCTACAATGTGTTCCTGCTTTCTCTCTTTTTTTTTTTTTCTGTTTTTGAAAGAAAGAATTCTTCAGTGTTTCCAGTGATTGGGAGAGGTGGATTCCTATTTTGGAACTGATGGACCAAACACTTTGGCAGCAGCAATTGTTCTCTTTTTATATCAAGGGAAAAGAGCTGATTGCAGCTGTGTTAGCGCAACATAAACGAATGCTCTTTCAGGAAACCCAGATATCCTCGCTCGTGGTACAGGTTCTGTGAGAGTCTGAGATTAGGGAGCACTGTGACAAGTGTTGGCTTGGAATACCAGCAACATTTGAGATCTCAAGGACCCTCAGGCAGGGAGTATGTAAACTGCAAATTTTGGCATATCTGCCTAGTCCGTAACTTCAGGTAACTTGTCTCAAAGGTGAAGGTAGTGACAGCAGGTACTGAAGTGTGCTCAGGGAACTCACAACACCTAACATTTTTAGAGCTCCATTAGTCATTACTTCCTGAAAATCAAGCCAATTTCTGGTCAAGACATTCCAGGTATGATTACATTGACAGATGGAAGAGGCAGAAAAAAAATCTACAATATTTTAAAGAGCATATTTTGTTAGCCCTGCTTTTCTTCTATTGCAGTGTAGTTATAGGGCAGGTCTGTTGGCATTTGGCGTGGGAAAGCATTAGTTTTCCTCTGATTTACATTCTACACAGGAATTAAAATGGCTATATATGATGCATTGTTTACATTTTTTTAAAATTACATAATCAAAATTATTCTTGCACTTTTCTATAGACTTTTCTCCCAGTGTTTCTGTGATAGTAAACAACTCTGTAAGGATGAATCTTGAACAGTCTTCACCCCATTATTATCATAGAAAGCTCTAACCAATCAAAAACAACTACATTTGGGAAAATCATAGTGATACGGGAGAAGAATGTGAGGTCTTAATACTCACACAACTGTGTGAAAAGAGGATTTTGTCCTTGCTTACTTGGATCTTTGTATAACTTCAAATTGATGGAGTACAAAATACAAAATAACAAAACTTGCACTATCAGTGGAGACATTTAATAATTGGTTTGATCAAAGGAAGAGTGAACACAATGTGACATTTGAAAATATCTTAGGGAAATTGAATTTAAATAATTCACTTAGTTCTGTGAATAGTAACTTTTACAGCTGTAAAGCACACCCATCCAAACAGAAAAAATCTGGTGTTGCTTTTGGCAGCTTCTGCATTGTATTTGGATTGCTGGTGTTTCACTGTTAAGGACCCTTGTGAGCAGGCACAGCAGTAAAGGAGTCCTTTGGAGCTATTCATGTTATGGATTAAGCACATATAGCTACTTGGGGTAGTGCCTTGGGCCTCCGTCTCACAAGGGGAGTTATTCATATCCTTTGGAAAATGCTGTTGATAATTAGTGCTTTGTAGGGCGGTGAGCTCACTCCCATTACATAAGATTAGTGCTGTAATAAGGAGCTGGCTAGTGTCTGTGGCCAGATTGTCTGTCACTTGGAGAATGCTGCCAGCTAGGAAAGTAATGGGGCATATTGCCACTTTTAAAACTGTCCAGAGACTCGACATTAGTTTTTTCTTCCCTTCGGCACAGGAGCTTTGTGTTTTTGCAATGCTGGACTTCAGGTTGTCAGTGTTAGGTAGCTACATTTAAAAAAAAAAAAAAAAAAAATTCCAAACCAAAACCAACAACAAAACAAAACAGAAGTTTAATTCTGGCAAAACAAAGCCCTCTCTTTTCCTTCCTTTATTGGTCAGTGAATCAGAATCCTTTAACTTGAGCAAATCTGTAACTGCACCCCTCTCAGAAAGAGTAACTTTATTGAACACAAAAACCTTCAAAAGGCATGGAGCATTGTAGGGAAGGAGCCTGCCTCTGAGGGTTAAATAAAGCAAACAAACTAAAAAGTACTGTAGTCAGCTGCAAACAAAAAGCTCATTGTGCCCATGTCCCACAAGATCCTTGGAGAAGGAGATTTTAAATCTACCAAATGTTTTGGTTTTGTGCTGCAGTCAGTCATTACAGCCCCTTTTTAAGATGCTCGTTTGACCTGCATTTAAATGGAGGAGAACTATATAATGTTATTAATGACAGGTATATTTTTAGTTCAGAATGTCGTAGGCAGTAAGGAGGGCCTCTTGGACAAAGTGGGGTTTTGTCTCATTTTTACCATGGGGGTCAGCAGTTACTTCAGAACCTCGTTACGCTTGGCTCTGGGCTAAAACTCTTGGACAGCTTCAAACCTGCAGGAATTGTTGACATAAATGACAAAGTGCAGGGTTTTCTTTTTTTTTTTTTTTTTTTTCCAGTGGCTCTCCTGGTAGCTGTGCACAAAAAGAGTAAGTCACAGCCCATGCAATTTGAATGATGTGAATAATACATAATTATGTGAGTGTGACTTCCAAAGAATGTGTATTACACTAATCAACATTTAATACTCTATTGTAGTGTTATTCCACAGTAAAACACCTGCCCATTAGCAAGATAATTTCTCCAGCTCTTTGTCACTAGTTTTTAAGTCTCTGTACTAAGGTGGCTACTGAAACCCCAGCACACACTGTACACCCACAAAATTTAACTATACGTTGTGTGAACCATGGTGGGAGTTATTACTCTAAGAAGAGTTGGTACAGAGCAGATAAAAAACAGTGGAGTTGTGTCCACTGGCTTCAATTAGGTTTTAAAGAGTTAATAAAAGAGATATATTTTCTGAACAATTATTATTTTGGAACTACTCAAACTTAGTATCTGGACTCAGTAGCAGGTAGACATTGCCATCTAGTGGGAGCTTCTTGCCGTGCTTAGTGCTTTCTGCTCATGGAAAAGTTCTCATGCTGATACTGTCTTTAAAAATGTCAAAGAGCTACTCCTCTGCTCCCCCATCCAATCTATTCCTCCCCAAAAGATAGAATTGATAGTGCTTTTATATTTCAACTTCAACTTTTTCTCTTGCTTCGTTTGTATTCCTTAGATTTCTTTCTTTTTTTTTTTTTTTTTTTTTTCCAAATAGATCTTATTCAGTTGCTTATTCAATTTGGAATCAGTGCTTGTGGGTACTCATGGCTGTACATGAGTGTATGGTATTCAGAGTCCTTTTTTTGCAAGCTGTTGCATAGGAAATGAAATCCCACTGTGCTGTTACCAAAAAACCCTTTTAAGCGAAATCTTTTGCAAAAGTCCTTAGCAAAGCTTCTGGAGTTTGTCTTGCTCACAGTGTGACTCTGTAATGGGAAGAGTTGGGTGCCTGCCTGGTCCAAATCCTGCCAGTTTCCCAAATCCCATGCAAATAAAACCCAGATTAGGGGCTTGAGGGAAGCCATTTAACTATGATCTAAAAAATATTGGGATCACAATGTGATTTTTGTCTGTGCTTGTAGACAAGTTTAGATACAGCAGTTGTCTTCAAATTGACTAGCATTTCTGGCCCCAGCAAAGATTTACCAACACATTTTTCTTGGTCCCTCCTTCTGCAAGTTATTTTAGAATTTCTCTAAATAGTGCACGAAATCTAGCCTATAGGGTTTAGGGCACCACCTATGTCTTTAAAGCAAGGTATATGCTTAAGCAGTCACTAAATGGGGTTTTTAATCTCATGAAATACTTTTGGTGAGTTCTGTCAGACTGCACCCATTCATAAAATTAAACAGAAAAATCCTTTGCAGGACTGGGGTGAAATTAAGTGAAACAGAGCCTATGCTTGCTATAAGGTAGATTTTTGTCTTCCCCAATGTATAAATGCATTCAAATAAGGGCTGAATTTAGTGGAAGTATTTCAGACATTGCCAAATCTTCACAGTAATCTGTTTGATTTTTTTTTTTCTATCGAAAGAAAATGCAATCCCTTTCAAACTTCCCAAGAGTGTCTCATGTAACAGAATCAGTGCTGTAAAACAGCGCGAGCCACAAACCAGGGTTTTTTGAACTGATCCATATACTCATTGTACCCTTGTGCAGTTCAGCCAACCTATAAAACTGGGTAATTGCCACAACTTACTGAAAGTGGGATGTAATTTTTAGTTAAGCTATACGTTTATAACAGAACCACCACAGTGAGGGACTTGCTTGGGGGTTTTCCTGATAAAGATTCCTCAGAATTTGTCTGATATTGTGAAAACAGTGTATTCCTGCTCTTAACAGAGTTATACCAGAGAAAACGGGACAATAACCAGTCAGCTTTGCAGTGATTGTTTCAGCTTGTTTAGTGATAAATACCAGCCAGGAGTGTTGCTTCACTTTCCAGTGAAATGGCACAGAGAGTATCCAGTCCCTGTGTCTTTCCTTGTTTCTTTTAATTTGCCTTGTTAGTCTTGCGTTAAGAAGCAATCAGATAGGGAATCAGCCAGAGTGAACGAAAATAAAAATCACACTGGAAATTCCAAGTGCCAAAAAGTGCCAAGACAGAGCTTATTTAAACATGCTTCAAACATGCTTCCTTTTCCCAGAAGAAAAAGCGTTAACCCTGTAAATCTAAATAGATTTATTTCAAGTCAACTATTTCCTAGCTTTAGTTATGTACAGAAGATTATTGGCCTTTACACAATAGGGAAGTCAAGCATTAACGTTTGGTTTGCATCAGTAATTAATTTTATTGTGTTTCATCAAACACGGTGCTTGTTGACTATTTTGGAAAGCAAAATCCACTTGATTGATCTCAGACACTTGGTGGTCCTTTTGGAGATAAAGGAACGGCTGAAATTTCCTGAGTGTCACAAAGCTGAGATACTGCTTACTCCTAGATTCACCTTAGCAGTGCAAACATCTGAACGAGCTGAGTGAATTACTCATTAATAAGGAAATGAGTCCCTCAAATAAGGCTGGTTATCTGAAAATTTAAATAACAAATCCTCCCACAAGGTAGGGTCTTGTTCGTGATGGGGAGGCTGGGCTCATTCAGTTTAACTGGCAGCCATCTGAATGAGAAAAAGTCCTGACTAGCTAATAAAGTTAGCTGCTTTACAGCACTTGCTGTAATCCTGGCTGTTTTAGGTTTAATTTATGTGAAAAGTCAGTTTGTCACCCAACTGGCAGATTATGGCTGTGAGTTAATTCAATGCCGTATAAGGAAATTCTCCCCAAAAACGTGGGACTTAATAAAATGTCTTCATGTGCTTTTGCAACCGTCATGTCCCAGCTCCTCCTGTGAGGCCAGGGAGTACATTGTCACTGTTTTACAGAGGGGGAATCAGCCAGCCAAGTGCATTGTCTAACGCCACGTAGGAAGCCTGAGGAGCTGAACCACGTCTCAGCTGCAGCTCTAACCCATGGACCATCCACCCTCTCTCTGCAGGAAAATTTTCAGTGCTCCTTAGCAGAGAAAGTGAGACCAAGTGAATGCAGTGCGTGGGCGCAGGCTTTGCCATCAACAAAAACTGGACAAGAAAGATGAATTCATTATTCCATTATAATTAAAGGCATAAAGAACATATCAGGAGTTCCCGTTTTCAGCCTGAAATGATGGCAAGACAGACTAGTGGTTTGCCTCCCAGAGGACTATGTGAATGTACAGGGATCAAAACCCTGTCACCAAGGCTAGGTCCTGCAGTTACCTGATTACACAGAAACCTCAGGATTTCAATAAGAATATGTGATTGTCTCACCATCGTGGGTGTTGAGGGCTTTGCAGAGAGGCTGGTGCAGCCGTGTGTGCTCCCAGCCTTTGACCTTCTCTCTCCACAGCCAGCTCAGCAGAGCATGCTTCTCAGCTGGAGGAGGAAAGGGCCAAACCTCCTTTGAAGTACATTTTGGGTCATGTAGATAATTAAGATTATATGTCCTAAAAAGTACAGTCTGGAAGTGCTTTGCATTTTAATCTGGGGCAGCACTCCACAGGTGTTATGGCAATGTTGCTTAACAAAAACAGGGTAATCATAGTTTTTAGGGCCCTCTGTGCAGTCACCTAGGGTCAGCATCTCTTCTGAGGACTAAAAGGGTCATAGCAACTTTTCTTCCACGTATTAACTTAGCATTTGACTCTACCTTAGGTTTTCAGACATTTAAGTCACATCTTACGAATTGGTGCAGGTAAGAGCATTGCTAAAGGTGTTGACTTGTTGTTGGCAAAAGGATGTCTTGAGCTTTATCAGTTCAGACATGGTGCTCCTTAGCACCATGGTTTCCTTGGTCTGCTGAGGCAATAACAGTTTACATGAAGATATAACCTAGCAGCAGGGTGGCTGGAACAATGCCAGCAGTTTTTTTTTTTTGGCTCGCCCGTGAATATGGCTGATCTTTTCTGGACGTGATCTTAAAAACCAAACAAACACGAGTGGTACAGGTTGCCAAGGAGTGAAGTGAATTTATTATTTTTTTGTTTCTCTTTGTACAATATACTTTTCGAAAAGACAGTAGTAAGGTGTTGAAATGCAGGGGTCTTAAATGACATAGTCACTTCAAAAAGGGCATCTTGTTCAGGATATTTTGAGCAGTGTTTCCCAACAGTATATTTATGACCTAAGTATCTTAGATGCTTACTGCACTTACTGCAAGGGTAGGGGGATTGTTACACTTAGCGTATGTGGCTTGAGAGGTTGTAAGGCATAACTTTGAAAACAAACTGTACAAATCAGTGTGTGACTTTGGGGATTTGGTCCTTTCCTGTTAATTTTTTGCTGATGTAGGTTTACTGGAGATAGCACAGTCAGCCCTGATTTATATCACTGTAAGTGAAAACCAGGCTCCTGCTCGTGGTCATGCAACAATGTAATCCATAAGAGGAAAGCAAAATATTAGTTTATTTGTCTAGCAACTTGTTCCACTCAAACTGTGAGAATCTTTTTGTATCATTATCCCATTATCAGTGGCTAAATAAGGAATTGAAAAACTACAGAAGAGCTGGGTGGAGACCTAAGAAAGCAATTCAGCAGTCTGGAACTTCCTCTGCTAAGCAATTCTGGCACTAAACCCAAGCAAAATCAGAGTTATTCAGCCAAAATAAATTTGTGCAATGACGATATCAGATGTGAGGTAACAGCAAGTCACGCTGGAGGATATCAGACATTCTTGAGTAAACCACAGAGCCTAGATATAATCCTTTGCCATTACACTGCAGCCCTGCCAGCAATGCAAACACAAATTTTGGAGTCATTATGGCAAGGCAAGTAAGACCATATGGAGTCTATGGCTTGGGGTGGGAGCTGGCAAGCTGCTGAGCACCTTCAGCTCACACACCCCCAATAGCCATTAAATATTCCTCATTCCCACACTCGGATCCCTATGGAATCAAACAGTTCTCTAGTATAATTTCCACAAGAAACAGCTGCAAGGGCTGCTGAAGTCCTTCCTTTGCTGTCAGGATGTTATTGATCACTTTCCTTCCACTCACCTGGCTGTTTAATTTTTTTATGAGTCCGTACATCTGGGAATATTTTTGAAAGCAGTTGGGCAGCCTCAGATTAAGAAGTTGCTACCCATTGTCTGAGGAGTGTAACCAACCCTGCACACACTCCTGACTTACATTAGCAATTCTTGCTTCTCAGTTGGGCTGGGTAGTGAGACATTCAGAGGTGGAAGTGAGAGGTGATCACTTTTTTCTGCTCACCCCACCTCAGCACCACTCAGACAGATTTTCCAACAGTCTGAGTGAAACCTACACTGATTTTCCTTCAATGCCTGATACTTTGTGGTGCTCCTGGAGGTGCATCATAGCCCCTAGTGTAGAGGAGATGTGGCAAGAGCCTTGGGCTGTGCCATCAGCGAACCTCAGCCTTCAGTGTGTGCATGCACTCAGCCATCGCTGGTTTAGCAGCCAGTAGCTTTCTGTGCACACCCTTTTCTGGTCAGATTCCTGAATCCTTAACCAACTCTGATGTAAAAAGGTGCTAGGCCTTTAGCTCAGCAGCGACTCCAAAATGTCCTTTGGGAAAAGCAGTTTTGGAGCACTCTAAATTGCATTAATACTCACCATAGAATCATGGAATTGTCTAGGTTGGAAGGGACCTTTAGGATCATCTAGTCAAACCATCAAACTAACTGATAGAAACCCATCACTAAGCCACATCACTAGAAACACTAAGCACTACGTCAAGCCGTCTTTAAGTACCTCCAGGGATGGTGTCTCAACCACTTGCCTGGCGACCTATTCCAAGGCTTATGAATCCTTTCAGTGGAAACATTTTTCCTAATATCCAATCTGAGCCTCCCCTGGTGCAACTTGAGGCCATTTCCTCTTGTCCCATCGCCTGTGACTTGGGAGAAGAGACTGATTCCCCCTGGCCTCCTTTCAGGGAGTTGTAGAGAGTGAGAAAGTCTCCCCTCACTCTCCTCTTCCCCAGACTGAACACCCCCAGCTCCCTCAGCCTCTCCTCATAAGGCTTGTGCTCCAGATCCCTCACCAGCTTTGTTGCCCTTCTCTGGACCCACTCCAGCACCTCAATGGCATTTTGGTGGCAAGGGCCTCAAAACTGGACACAGCACTTGATGTGGGGCTGAAAATATGCATGGCGTATGCCATGGCATATTCCTGCCTCCCTGATTTCCTTCTAGCTGTCTCAGGAGATACACACAGAACTTGCTTTTCTCTTTTGCAGTAGGTGTTGCAGGAAGCCCCTCACACTGCAGGTCCCATTTGACTCATGTGCATGGTATTTGGCTACTGTGCTTGCAAAACTCATGCTCTGATTTATAAGCCAATGTGCAGTGCCGAATTCTGGGCTTGAGTAAATGAGTTAGTGTGCATTGTAGTTTAGGACTATTAAACACTGAAATGCAGAGATGGAATTAAGTTAGTTCCACATAAAAAAGGGGGTGTTTTATTAGAGGTAATAAATTCAGTGCAGAACAAATTTATTTGGACCACGATTGTTAAATTGCTTGGATAATTAAAACCTGTGATGGGTAAGATGACACATGGTAGGAAAAGGTTAAGTACTTAACTCAGTTTTTTTGTAGTTTGATTCATTGTAAGGTAAATACTACTTGTGTGGGGTATGTTAACTTTATTTCTAAAATGTGTTCGCCCAGGCAGTGAATATTGGTTATTTCATAAAGTTAAGAAAATAGAAAGCTAAACTTTTATGACATTTATATGCGCCAGCTCTAGACAGAAAGAAGTAAGCACCGAGGAAAATATAAGCACTGTAGAAACTGTGTCATTTTGACCATACAAGGGGCTAGCTGCCTGGTTAATGTCTGGCATTTATGTGAATTCCAGCCCTTTCAGATATCTATTTTTATCCTTCATTAAATTCTTCTTGGAGTGACACAACAGAAATCCCAAAGAAAATCACTAAGAATAGTTTCCCAAATCTTCTATTGCTTGTTTTTACATGATGTTATGTGAATCTCAAATTACTGTGCTTCATTTGGGATCATGATGAGACAAGAAGTGGGATAAAGACTACCCACCTCTGCTGACTGCAAGGACAGTAGGCTGTGTGTCCCCTACCAAGGACTACTGCACAGATTTTCAAACACTCCCTTCGTTTCTGTATTTCCTGCTTATTGATTGAAAAAACCAGGCTGAATCCTCCCTAATTTTGATCCAGAAATGACATTTTGCTATGATGAGCTTAGCCATGCTTGAAAGGGTGCATTCTGCAGTGGAGTAAATGCATTTTTAGCCCATGAATGGAGCCATGCACTGCAACCAGCATCTCACAGCCCTTGGTTGGGACACATCTTTGGGTAGATGCAGAGCTGAAAGCTGCAGAACTGTGTAGCTAAATGAGTGCAGACCTGCATGTAGGCAGCTTGGATCCCAAAGGAGAAAGCCTCCCCAAATCGATACACCAGATGTTGTGTCCCAGGTGCAGGGCTAAGAAACTTTTTTTTTTTTTGCTAAAGATACTTTTCGGCCATTTGAAGGTTCTTTCTTCCTTCTTGTCGCATACCAACAACCAGATTTCTATTTCTAAAACTAGCATGCCAGTTTCTGGTTTTAATTTGTATATATTCATAGATGTCTGGAGTTATTTTTTTTACAGAGGGCAGAATTTGGATCTTCATTTCTAAAGCTGAAAGGCTGCTGTATATGCCCAGTCTGCCATGTAGGCCTTTTTAATGGCAATATCAACCTGCAATGATCTGGGGACACATTCTGATACCTTTACTTATTTTACATCTAGTTCTACACATCATCCCATCGAATGACTTCGTAAAATGAGGTCAGAGAATAAATAATTTGAGTCTGTGGAGCTAACCTGTCATTTGCCATTTAGTAGCCCTGGAATAACAAGGGTTATGGGCTATTTACTGCATTTCCTGGCATTCCACTTCATGTCTGTCTGTGAAGGAAAGAGTGTGTTTCAACACACTTAGGATCAGATTTTTCTGTCACCTTGTTTTGTTCACCTGACATCAGTTTACAGTAAGTGAGAAATTAGATAATTATATGTTTTCCCATTGAGATAATCTGTCATTAGAGTGGGAGGATATTATAAATTTAGCTTTGTTTAGTTTGTGCTTAACAGCCTGAATCAAACAATTGAGTTTGCTCTTCACCAAAGGTAATATTCTGTGTTCTGCTGCAAAATGGGATGTAAAAATACTCCAGCTCTGGGAATAATGGTTCTGCTCCTCTTTTCTGCAGCAATATGAGAACTGGCGACCAAACCAACCAGACAGCTTCTTTTCTGCTGGAGAGGACTGTGTTGTTATAATATGGCACGAGAATGGGCAGTGGAATGATGTGCCATGCAATTACCACCTTACCTATACCTGCAAGAAAGGAACAGGTATGAGCTTTCCAGTAATGATAGCATCATTTTCTAAATTCTGGTTTTATAAGGTTGAAATGACAAATTCTAGATGATTTCTGGTGACCAGTAGAGTGAGCCCTCAGCTGAGTTAGCCTCACAAATTCATCCTTCATCTTCATGCAAAAATTACATCTCTACCTAGTCTATTCTTGAGTCAGGCACAAAATCCTACACAGTTGAAACTCCTGGTAAAAAAACCAAACAAAAACAAACAGGCAAATTTATTCTTAGTTACAGATGTACCTGGCAGGCCTGCTGTACTTGCATACCATGGAAATATTACCATCTTCTTGGGATGGCTTTCCTGTGAAGTATGAGGGCAGGGGAATATGGTAGGCAGTCAGAGCAGGCAGGTGACATAGTGAGCTTCTCTGGTAATGCTGGCCCTTGTCTTCCTATTTTCCAAAAACTTCTAGTTTTATGGCACTGCTGGAATCTGGAACAGTGCAGATTGGTTTATACGTGGTTTGAGCTGATATTTACAGGAAACCTGACTATTACCAGTGGCTGCACAGCAGCAATACTTTAGGATTTGACTTTGCCTATTCAGACTGGGAAAGTAAAAAAAGAGCCAAAAGCAAAATCTTGTGCATGCTCCACTGTTCCCAGCCACTATTTACAACTTTTTTTTTAAAACATGCTCTCTGGGCCTTGACAGATCCATCAGTTTTTAGTGCTTTTAATAGTCTATTGTTGAGGAAGACATGAGAAGTATTGAAAATGAGATTTTTTTTTTCTTAAATTCCTATAATAACTTCACAGGTTTTCAGGTTTTGCTGCTTTCTTTGTGTGAGTGTGCCAACCTTTCTGGCTCAAATTTACACTAGAAATTTAATTCAAAAAGGCACTACTAATGATACTATCTGTTCTTTTCCACTGTTTATTGTTGCTATATTTGGTCTAGAAGTTTGCAGAACTACAGAAACACAATTTGGATGTGTCTCTTGGGAGCCTAATTGAGGTCCCTTGCCACCTTCCCTTAGCCAGGGTGTAGAGGTCAGTGCCATATTCAGAAGGGCATTTACTGACTGATGTTTTGGGTTATGTTCTTTCTTCCTTCCAGTGGCTTGTGGTCAGCCTCCCGTTGTGGAAAATGCAAAGACCTTTGGGAAGATGAAACCTCGCTATGAGATCAACTCCCTTATAAGATACCACTGCAAAGATGGTTTCATCCAGCGTCATATTCCAACCATCCGGTGTCAAGGGAATGGAAGATGGGATATGCCTAAAATTACTTGCATGAATCGTGAGTTCTTTGAAAGCAAAGCAGTGCTGGAACAGAAACAATAGACTTAATTGAAGATTAATAAATATTGAACATGTATTTTAAGAGAAGTACAAATCTGGTATGACAGGTTGTGACAGGAATACTGCTCACTCTATCTGTAGCAAAAACCATCAGGCCACCAAAACTAATGAAAATGTTCTTCTGATTTTACAGAGGCCAGTAAGATTCTTTTAAAGTACGTAACAACAGTCTTACAAAGACCCTGAAATCGACAGTTCCCTAATAATTCTTTCTGCAACTGTGGTTTAACTGTGTGTAAGAGATGCCTTTTTTGTCTGTAACATGGTCAAAGTACCAGTTAATCATTTGTTAACTCTCTAATTAATCAAGAATAAATGGAGCTGTAATGTGAAGTAGACAGCCCATTTGTAGTTAAGTAATTTTAAATTAATTTCCCTTTTTTTTTTTTCTTCCTTCTCATTGCAGCGTCCACATACCAAAGGACTTACTCTAAGAAATACTACTATAAACATTCTTCATCGGGAAAGGGAACATCATTAAATTCATCAAAACACTATCATCGCTGGATCAGGACGTGGCAGGACTCAAGGCGCTGAGAGCTAAATGGTGAATGGGGATTTCCACCATTTCAGCCAAAGTCATAACTTTCTGTGCCTTTTCTATCACTTATAGGAGTATTATGAAATTGTTTTGAAACTATGGACTGCGGTATTCACAATGCATTTTGCAAAACTATGGTGTTTATCAGAAAATTTTTTTTTAAAAAAAAAAAAAAAAAGGAGAAATGCTTATGGGGATAAAAGGAAACCATTTCCAGCCTATAAAGATTATTAGTTTTCTATATGCCATCAGTGTGGGCCATTTTATGATATATACCAGCCTTCTGCAATATTTAAACAGCTCAATTTTAGCACCAATGAAAATGTAAATAAGATGATTTTAATGTTCTTTAATTGTGTGTTGTTTTTGAAATCCTGTATATAAAATAAAAAGTCACACTAATTTCAGGCATATTTATGGTTAGAACGGCCTCAGAGGTCTTCAGTCATTTATGATGTTGTTTTTATGTTGTTTACCTAGGCTGGAAATGGTTGAAATAACTTCACTGACTGAAATTTGCTATTATCAGGTGAAGATAAACACACCAGTTAGATGACTTTTTTTTTTTTTTTTTTTTTAAATTTTATTTTTTTAATGGGAGCTGTGCCAATTCCCATCCGAGGTACAGTGTGTGTCCATGTGATGCCACGTTTAGACAGAGCACATAAAAAAGCAGCATGAAGCATGAACTAGGGGCTGCAGTGTGGAACTGTTTTTCTGCTCTCCATCCCAGCTTCACCATTCACAGGAAAGGACTGCGTGGAGGAGTTGCGTAGGACAAGGAGGGCCTGTAAAAATCCAAGTGCTAATACATTAACTTTATCAACCAGGGCCACTTTTTTTTGAAAAAAAAAAAAAAAAACCCACAAAAAAAAAAAAAAAAGAAAGAAAAAAAGAGGGGAAAAAAAATAATAAAAAAAATTTCTTTCACGACATTAACCACAAGGTCTATATTACAGGTCTCTGCATTCTAAAATGGAGATAGACCTGGCGTTTGGGGGATTTTTTTTTTTTTTTGTAAAAAACAAACAAAAATCAAAAAAGTAAATAATTTTGTATATATAACCATTTTTTAATCTTTTTATAAAGTAATGAATGTTTGTGTATGAATGCTGCAGCTGTGAAGCGTACATAAATAAATGAAGTAAGCCATACTGATTTAATTTATTGGATGTTATTTTACCCATGCAAAGAAGATTCAAAGAGCTCGCCAGTGCAGTATTAGCCCCTGAGCTCCACTTTTGGAACCATCTTTCAGTTCAACTGCTATTTCCCCGGAGAACAAAATTCCTGCTAAACAGGATCATTTGTTTGCGGTTAGATGGGTGAGAACCGTGCGACTTCACGGGAAGAATCAGGATCTTGGCTTTCTAGGAAGAAGTATGTGCACAAAGAGGTTTTTAGGTTGTAGTTTGGTGCAGTGTGTGTCCGTAGGAGTTTTTCTCTTCTGATTTCTTACCCTGGTCAGTGACCCAGGGGTGTACAGTAAGTGTAGAAGGTAACGTTTGAAACGACCTCTCCACAGAAAGGACTGTTATTTCTGGAAAAAAATGCCTTGCACATCTTTGGGCACAGGATGGAAAAATCAAAAAAAAAAAAAAAAAAAAGGAAAAGAAAAGAACAGTAAGTTCCCTACGATGTACCTTTTAAAATGTCATGACAAATAGAAACACCAGTGGGAGGTTTGTGACAGCGTGGGGATAGGATGCAAAGAGTTGAAATGGAAAGGAGAAGAATTGAAACCCAGCCAACGTGTAGAGTTTGTACCTGGCAGAGCTGCCCCCGGGGTGACTCTGCCCTGGCTCAGTGGGAACAGTAATTACAGTTCCAGACAACATCTCTTTAAGAAACTGCCCTTACTGCCCCAAAGCCTGAGTGTACCCAGGCTTTGAGCGCTCAACGTGGCAGCGTGTCACTGCGTTGGCTGGTGCAATCCCCACCCCTTGCCCCCAAACAATGCACATAATACTTTTCTCTATTTATATTATTATCTTGTATAGTGTATAATGTGAATGTCTGGGGTTTTGGTTTTTTGTTTTTTTTTTGTGAATGAAAGTCTAAAATCTTTGTAACTTTTATATCTGCTTCTGTTTCACCAAAGAAACAAGGTTTTGCTATACTGTGACTTGTCTTGTTATTGCATGTCTTCCTGTTTAAATCTATGCAATGTGATTTTTTCCATATGAATACAATTCGACTGTCAGGTACTTCACAATTACCATGGGCAGAGTCAGTTGCCCACCGGAGTCAAAGAGAGTCAGCTGGCTGAACTTTAGTAGGTGCTGGATTTGACTTTATATGAGCAGCTCTAGGGGATATTTTAAGATATACATTGTATGTTTTGAAGTCGATTATTGCTTGTATAAGTCAAGGCTCTGTTCATAAATATACAGTATTCTACACATCACTTCCTTGTACCAGAAACATACAGAACAGAAAATATATTTTAACACTTTGAAAACTTTCTCACCATATGTATAAAAAACCCTGCATAGATTTGTTGTTTTCTTGTCTACTTGTTGGATTTAAACAATGTTGTAAGGCATTCAGATAACATTGTGATTGTAGTTTTAAATAGGTTAGGTACAGTGCTTATATTGATTTTTTTTTTCACCTCCTTCTATTACTCATAATAAAATAGGACTGACAACATTCCTTATTAAAAAAAAAAAAAAAAAAACTTAAAAAAAAAAACCTGTTACCCATGCTTGTTTATTTAGACAGAGAATGGAACTTTATTCAGGTCTGGAAACTCTTTCTAACCCTGATCTAAGCCCTAACTGTTTCCACACTAACCGCCTGCAGAATGCACCCCCTTCCTGTCACAAAGTGAGGTCTGCAGTGACACCAGGGTGTCACCACCAGACGTGATGTGGTTCCTCTCCACGGAGCATCTCTGAGTTCCAGCGTGCCGTGGCGTGTTGGGATTGGAGTGGAGGGAGAGAGGGCAGAGCTAGAGATTTAGGTACTGACGGTTTCTTAGCTCTCCTTTCTTGCCTTTCGAGTTAAACCAGAATTCTTTTAAACTTGTTTTTCAGAGTTACCCTTTCTCTACTGCAGAGATAGAGGAGACCACTTCAAATTGTGTTTTACAAGTACAGGCCAGACAAATATCGGAGTAGTATCCCCTGTTGCTTAACTATTAAGCTTTTTGTCTCTACTAACACGCTGCCTGCCATTTAAAAGGACACAGATGTAGCTGTAGGCTGGGAGGAAGAGAGGTTTAGGAGAAGATGGGGCGTTGCTAATTAAAGTCATTAGCTCCAAGGAGCTCAGATGGGCGCTGCAGGTCCTGGGTTGCCAGCAGCACATGGAGCACCTCCTGCAGGTGTGTGCACGGGGCTGGGAACGCCACCTGAGCTCAGAATGACCATTTGTGTGCCCAAAATCTCTGCAGAGTAGCCATTATTATGATGATGATGATGATGAACAGCTTCTGGTCCCTTCAGGTATTGACAGTATTTGATGAACCTGCAGAGGTTAACACCACCCAGGACAGAAATACGCCAGGTCACCTGTTTCAGTAGAGCTTCTCAAATAGCAAGAGAAGGTGCTGGCTGGTGGAAACATTCCTATATTCCAGCTACGACCCAAGGGATGCACAACTTCCTGAAGCCAGGGAGGAAGAGACAGCTCCCTGATGGCAGGTCTCCTGGTGGGACATTGATTTCTAGGGGATCTCTCGCCTGAGACGTTGCTGCACGTGGCGAGAGGCTGGGGATGGATGGACCATGTAGGGACCAACACAAGTCCCTGGAAATGCAACAGACAGGCCAGCAAGATACAAACCATCTGGCAAGGGGCTGCCAGGGGAAAGAGGAACCTGCAAAGAGGGCTTTAAAGTCAGAAATTGCTTTGCCAGTGGCTGGAAGAACACTCTGAGGCTCAACCTGTGGGTATGGTTAGGGTCCATGTCTGTTTTTTTCCTTTTTCCACATTCTGGATGCTGACTTTTTGCATTTAGAAAAAGCTATGTTTTTATCTGCTATGAAGCCCCGCCGCTGTTCTGCCTCCCAAAAGCCTCCAGATGTTTCCTCCTCATCCTGAGTGGGGCTGGTGAAGGAGCAGCGGCTGCAAAGACACCTCCTGGGGCTTCTGGGCAGATCTGTGATCTTCAAGGGCATTTGTAGGCAGAGGGGTGTGAATCGCTCCTGGTGTGAAGCAGAGCTCTTTCTTAGCCTGGATGGTAGGGAGATAGCGTGGTGGTGGTCTTGTCTCAGTGAAGAAGGCTTGCAACGTGCCATCCTGTCCCCCAGAGGCAGAAAATAGAATCACAGAATCATGGAATCGTAGAATGGTTTGGGTTGGAAGGAACCTTAAAGGTCACCAAGTTCCAACCTCCCTCAAAGACGACTTCAGCTGTCTGCTGCCTTCTCCAGGTAACAAACTGCTCCTTCACCAGGAAATCTTTAAGGTTTTGCATACCAAAAACCACCAGAAAGGTGTCTGGGTGCAGAGCAGTGGTGTTAATGCATTCTTTTTCGGGGAAAACCTGCAACTTGCGCTACGGGTTGCAAGCAGTAATGTGGTTAGGCCTTGACGAGCACTTTTTTTTTTCATGACAAATGGTGAAAGGCTTAAAAACGATGTTTGGATGGAACAGGGACAAAAGCTTACAGTCCACACAAAGATGTGAGCGCAGTCAGGCCAAGGGGTATAGTCATTGTAAGGACAGAAATGTCATCGGGGAGGAGGTGTGTCATCTGGACACTCCTACCAGTAGACCTGGAGGGAAACACAAGAGCCTGCAAAGTTCAGTTTGATGGCAAATTTTGCTTTTCACGGCAAATAAATGCTTTAAAGTGGGGAAGGCATCATCAGTTGCTGCCATAGTGTCTACGTTACTGTGTAAATGCAGATACAAAAGAGAAAGGGGACCTCGAGGTGTATCCCCCTCTCGAGGAGGGGAATGGATTCGTGGTACTACCAAACTGCCTCTGGATTTCCGGCTGCCAATAGCCAGGAGAAATGAACTGAAGCTGGAAGTGCTCCAGCAGGCTCCTTCTGGGGTGGTCAGAAGGCTGGAGAAGCTAAAAGGAAGGCAAAAGCTGGTGGAGGTCCTGCGCAGAAGCAGGGCTCCTGAGGAACGTTGGCTGCTGGGTTTAAGCACCAGGAGCTGCATCACGTAGTGGTGAGAAGTCCCGTGGGAGTGAAAGCCCTTATGACTTTAAGACAGGAGGTAATCAATTTAGGAAAGGGAATAAACAGTGTGGTGGTCTTTGGTAGCAGGAGACTGGCAGGAGTTTTAGTCCTGTGTTTCTTTACAGTGGTTGGGGTAGTAATTACACATAAATACGCCCTACCTATGGGGTAGGGAAACAAGTGATGCAGAGGCTTGGCAGAGGTCGTGCAGAAGACCCAGGCAGTGAGTCCATGTTTGCCCTGTTCCTTCACAGGTTTTTGAAAGAAAAAAAAAAAGTGACTTTTCTAAGCAGGTGATGGAAGTTTTGATTCGAAAGGCAGTATAATCCCAGGCTGCTCTTTTCAGGGTTAAAACAAATCTTGGTCTCACCCGTGTGCCACACCTTGGTCACTATATATTTTAAATAAGCTTAGAAAAGATGGGGAGGGGGAGGAGGGTAAGCAGCAGATGTTTGCTGAATGAAAGACCCCTTTGATTGTGAAAATCATGGATGTTCTTCCCCTTCAGCTTGGTTATCTTAAACCAGGGCAGCTCCTAGATAGGCATGAATCCTGGCGATGGACCATAGGTGGCAGGAGAGCAGTGGCTTCTCTCTCTGTACAAGCTCCATGTGGAGCTTGGGGTGAGCCAGGAGGCAGCCCCCAGCTCCTCAGCAGGAGAAACAACGTGCCAAACCTGCAGCTCCTGCAACGTGAGGTGGCCGAGAGGTGCAAGCCCCAGCCCGGAGCTCGTGCCCCATGTCTCCCAAACAGGTGTTTGAATGGGAACGTGTGCTCTGATGATAACAAAACTGGTGGACTTTGGTGGATTTCAAACCCTGCTGTGGCCTCAGGCTGGCACTTGCAGTTTGAAAACAGCTGATATTACAGGGGCTGAAATGTGAGCTATTCCCCTCTGCTTTTGGGGAAAATAAAGATGTTTTCCGTTCAGTAAGCTGGTTTTCTCATGCTTTCAGGGCACAAAATGAATCCTAAGCCCAGCACAGTGTCATTGATCAAAGCAAGTGCACCCCATTAGTCTGGCAGAACCCATCTCCATTAGGTACCACTGTAAGAGGATCTGTTGGAGCAAAGCTCTGCCTCTTGTGCTGTGCCATTGCTGGCAGAGAACACAGAATCACTGAATGATTCGGGGTTGGAAAAGACCTCTGGACATCACCTAGTCCAACCCCCTGCCAAAGCAGGTCCACCCAGAGCAGGTTCCACAGGAACATGTCCAGGTGGGGTTTGAATGTCTCCAGAGAAGGAGACTCCACCACCTCCCTGGGCCTATTCCAATGCTCTGCCACCCTCACAGGAAAGAAATTCCTCCTCATGTTTAGATGGAACTTCTTATATTGAAGTTTTGCCCTTTTCCTCTTGTCCTGTCACTGGGCACCACTGAAAAAAGACCGTCTCTAAAGAGACCAGTGGAAGAGGCTTTGAGGAAAAAGGCACGATTGGACAAAAGGAACGTTTTGACCCTTCCTCTCCCGTGTCCTCCCCATGCCAGCAGCCTGGCTCCCTCCCCACGGGTGTGCTTTCCAGACTGACATTTTCAAAGGCAGAGTAAGAAGGGCCAAAATGATCAGAAAATAATATTGTTATGAAAGGGAATTGTTATGCCAGAGAGAAAAATGGAAGGAGAATGATGGGAGGAAAAGTACATGGGAATTGATTTGAAAATTGAAAATCAATCCATATTAACTTTGTAGTAGGACGGAATTTGAATTTATACCATTGGATTTATACCAACCAGGCGGTGATGTCCCCACTATGTGCTTATCAACATGAAAACTATATATAATATTAATCATATGCTACTGTAAACTGGCCTAAATGTGTGTCCTCACTTAGTTTGGCAGTAGTTTCTGGTTGCACTCTGTGGTTAGAGGTGTTTTCTTAAAAGCTCTTTCAATCCTTCAGGGCTTTTTTAAAGACAGACCTTTTAGCCTTTGTTTGCACAAGTGGGATTCACTTTCACTCTCCAGCCCTTGAAAACTGTTAGGAACAGCTGTTCGTACTTGTAAAGCCAAACATTTGAGTTTAAAATGACAGGCAATGGGGACACAAAAATATTTTTCAAGATGCCTGAAGTGGCATTAACATAGTGCTGAAATGAAATTATTTCTAAAGATAAGGAAAGAGCTTAGGACATCCAGCATCACCTACTGTCACTCCTGGGTGGAAGATTCCTCCTGAAGAAGAGATTCCAAATGTGAAAGTTAAGGAAAACCTGGGGATTTGGTCTACAAATTCCGTTTGAGCTTTACAGAGTACTGGGCACTAGGTAACATGTAATTACACAGAGTGAGTTTACTTTTGCCTTTTAGGATGTAGTTTTATAGTTGTATATAGTTAAAGGTTAATTTTTCATGGGTAAAAAAAAAAAAATCAGATATATGTAATTTGATTGACACAAAATATTAAGGGTAACAAAGATGATTAAGGGATTGGAACACCTCCCTTATGAGAAAAGGTCAAGGAGCTGGAGTCTTTAGCCTGGACAAGTGAAGGCTGAGGGGAGACCATATTTATGTTTATAAGTATCTAAGGGGTGGGTTGAAGGATGTTGGAGACGGACTCTTTTCAGTGTTTCCCTGTGACAGGACGAGGGGCAACAGGCTCAAGCTGGAACATGGGAAGTTCCATTCAAATCTGAGGAAGAATGGTGGTGGTGGAAGAAAGAATTTATGGTGAGGGTGCCCAAGAAGAGGCTGCCGAGGTGGGTCGTGGTGTCCCCTTCTCTGGAGATCTTCAAGCCCCTCCTGGATGCTCCTGAGTGATGTGCTCTGGGCAGCCCTGCTTTGGCAGGGGAGTTGGACTAGATGATCTCAAGAGGTCCCTTCCAACTCTGGCATTTCCATGATTCCATGATTAACAGCATCAGGGCTAACCTTAGAGGGAAAAATTACTTGCCAAAGGATAAGTGAATAGAATTGCAGAAACCCAACCCTTCTTCTCTGGCCCTGCCCCAGCTGACTCTGTCAGCCTTGATCGTAAGGAGGCCACATTGTCAGGGTTTGCTCCCGGCTGCTGGGGACAGCCCTGGGGATGCTGTGCTTGTGCTCCAAGGCCCTGGAGCTGCAGGAGGGACGGCAGGGTAGTGCTGTAAGAGAGAGAAAGCAGAAATAAGAATAAGATGTCACCGAGCCAGTGCAGGAGCAAACCCCCTGCCTGGATGAGCCCCATCTGAGAGCTGTCACTTTGTGCTGAGGGGCACCAGACCTCAGACCTTCCCTGATGTGATTCAATCAGTGGTTTTGGCTATTTGAAGGAGCCAGGACATTGCTATTAGGATAACCCAATCCTAATATGGCTGAGGTAGTGCAATTATAACCCCTGTCAAATTTGTGGCAAGTGGTAATACATGTGGTCCAAACAATCGTCAGGCTACACGGACAGCATCAGTTCATTTTTGGACACCAACTCTCCTTTCTGTAAAATCATTGTGGCTTTTGAAAAGTGGGTGCAGATCAAAACTATTGTCCCTTCATGAAGCAAAGTCAGCTTCTCTGCTGCATTCATGGCTTGGTGTGTCCACTTGCCCTCCAGGCTGTATCTATCTCCTCCAAAGCATCCTCTGCCATTGCTAAGCTTCATTTTACTTCCGTGCAGGTCACAGATCCTGTGCAAAGAAATAATATTGCAGGTTCAAAACAATCCCATCAACCTCGATGATGGCAATCCACCAAATTAACACAGCTTTTTATTTACTTACAAGAAAATACATCTTTTACTTTCTTACAAGAGTTCTGTGTTGTCTGTACCTGGAAATCCAGGACTGTCTCTTGATGTCTTCTGTGACCTCCTCATGGCAGTGATGACTCTTTGGCTCTTGGCCCATATGTGTTCTGTGTGATAACCAGAGTGTAAATGCCTCCAGCTGATCTCACACCATGGAAATAATCATTTTTGCCTGTAAATTTTCAACTCGTGGTCCACTGATGCTGAGCTCAAAAGGGAAATGAGTAACTTCTGTGCAGTACAAAACTGTCTCATCTCTGCCCTATCAGTCTTAGCATTTAACTAGTCCTATCTCCTCATTTTTTATAAGTGTTGTTTTTGAGACCTCTGAGTCTTCGGGTATGACAATGGTAATATCCCACTCTGACCCTCCATAGTCAAGTGTCTTACAAAAAAAAAATCATATGTCAGCAGCTAAACAGCAAGCCCTCCATCTCACCCGAGAAATGTTATTTCTTTAGTTAATTCTCTTCAGCTTTCAATAATAAATAAATGCTGACAGGTTCTTTTTTTAACAATTATGATTTGTGTATCATAATAAGAAATATTTCTCCTGGAGTAAGGAGAAATGACAAATATTAAGTAGCCTGAATCTCACTTTATTATTATGAATCTTTTCTGAAATAATTACCTTGCATGTTTTAAGAACAGACTAAATCAAGAGTAAATGCAATGTTAAATTCTCAAAACTGGAGAAATCAATCTCACCTTTTACTAGTTATATTGCCATACTCCAACCACAGACCCCTCAAATGGTAGTTATGCCATGACCATTTTTGTGACATATGGTGTAGGTAATGGTTAACTCAAAAACTGGTGTCATTCTGCAGCCATTTCCCAGTATTTCATGCATCCACCCAACCCCTTCTGCGTTTCTGTGCAATGAGTGCAGGAGAAACTCGGCAAGGATTCCCAGGAAGGAGTGTGACTGTAATATTGTAAGTATTAGACCATTAGCAGAGTTTTTCAGGATTTGTTCTCAGATACTGTAAATGATCCGTGATGTGAGATTCAGGGATAATGTACAGGCACAGAGGTGTGCTGAGGGACTATGTCAAATCATTGCTGGAAGTATTACAGAAAGCAAGGAACATGAGGAATCCTTTGCTGTGATTTATTGTCATCTTGTTTTGCAGAGGTAAATAAACCCATTTGAAACTTGGGCCAGAATACATATGAATAAACTGGGATTTAATTGTACAGCTGAAGTGAGGAAGGGATTTTCCCAAATCAAGGGACTGGTACTCAGCTTAATTTGGGTCTTAAATATCCAGTTTCATAGTGATTCAGCTTTTTTATGGCAAGTATGATTTGAGTCTAACCTATTGGCACAACTTGCTGGGTGAGAAGATTTGGGGTGACTCTAACACTCCTTAGCCTTGGAACACAATGTAAACAGGATCTAATGCAAACCTGTGCATCTCTTTTCCCCCAACCCAGTACTGACATTTTGAGGTGAGGGTGACTAGAGTGTGGCAGGAGGATCTCTCACTTGCAGTCAGGAGGTTACGGTGAAAAATGTTGGCCCCCAACCTCTAAACTCACCAAGGATTGATCATCTGAGCTAACATAGTACATGGAAATATAAGCACAAGGAGACATTTCACTCAGCCTTCCCTTATCAATGGGGGAAAGCATTTCCCCATAAATTTTACCACAAACATTGCAAATACGTATATTTGTATTTTTATATAAAAATATATTTTTATATATATCTATAGCATGACCAGAGAAGGAAGAAGAGCAAGACACCAGAGAAGTTTTATGAAAAAAATCACTGGGGATAAGTTTTGGTAGATGTCAGTAAGTCTCCTTCCAAGATCAGCTTCTTCATGTCCAAGAGTGAGATAAGCTCCAAGAAATATTGGACTACATGGTTTTTATTGAAGTTTATGACTTCTTCAATTTCACACATACAGAAAAATTAAACCCATGTAGTCATACCCCAGGGCAAAACAACTCTGGATGAAATATCCAGCAGGATGACAATAGCAAAATGGAAATCTTTGCATTTTAAGGGACTGTGTCTCTCTCTCTCTCATACCTTTCCTGCAGCAGACATATAGTTGTCTAATTTCTGAGATACAGTCAGTCAAGAAGTTAGAGGTGAAAGGATGTTATTTGCTTCCCTGTATTTATTTGTTATTTATTTAAAAGTAAAACTTTTTACTTAAAGTTCCAAAGTCAGGGAAAAAAATGGGAAAAGAATTGGCTATTTTTTCTCAAAATCTCCTAGAGAAAAATAGCCTGAACAGAGGAGTTATTTGATATCATTAGGAAGAATTCATCACTTTAAAAATTATTCTTGCTGATGACGGATTCCCTAGTGGCTCAGAGACTTTCTTTTATATCCGGGAACTAGTCAAGTAAGAGTCAAATCTTGCAAAGATGCCTTGCAACTCTACTGCTTACTTTTTTTGGCCTCTGAGAATTAATATTGCTTTTCAGCTATTCAAAGGATTTCTTTGGGTAGCTACAATACCACTTTTATATCATCATCAGATTTATGTAATCTGTGCTGACATGGAAGGAAAACATGGGATATCTTAAAAAAATGAGCGTACTAATTGCTAATCAGATCTACCGTGTATGAGCAATTCCAACAAGCCATATTTTTTATTGCAGCACATACTGCTTCAAGACACTGCATGGAAACACCTTCTGCCCAAGGATCATGAAGAAATGCATAAGCGTGAAGAGCTTGGTCTTACAAGATTTTAGCACCTCATTCTTCATGTAGATTTGGGCTTGTGCAAACTAATTTTCAACATTAAACGGGTTGGTACACCTGGGATTTGAGGCTTTGCTCCAATATTTATGAATGTAGTGAGTATCTTATTGTGCAATGTGATTAGCTTTATACCCAGAGGCAATGTTTACCAATATAAAGCCAGAGAAAACTAAATAAGCAAATGATGAAATGTTCATGTTTTGCTTCATTGTGTGTTCAGGAGCAAGTTCAAAAGAGCTGTGTTAAAGAGGAGAGTTGTAAAACATAATTATCTACAATATCAAACATTCAGACAGAAAATGTATAATGAGTAAATTCTGTTTACTGTAAGAACTGTCCAATTTCAATTTTTAGGGCTTGCATTTTGTGGGAGCTGCAAGTCCACCCTGCAAGCAGAAGTTGAAGCTTAGCAAGTCAAGGTACTGCCTCAGAAGCATTACAGATGGATGCAAAATTTGGTGTTACTGTTAATAAAATTTTGTCCTCCCAAAGTCCCTTCCGAGTGGCTGTGGGATGGTGGTATCTGTGGGGTTTTTTTTGGGGGGGAGAGGGAAGGATGGTGCATCCTATGCTTCTGCAGGCCACTGCTCTTTGCACTTGTATGGTGTATCATAAACTGACCTCATTGATCTCCCTTTTGTCTACATGAGTCTCTGTCTGTTCATTTTGGCACTTGGAGATCCGCTTAGAGGTCCAGGGATGGTACCCATCCTTGACTTTCAGCCACCACCAGCACCAGGTGAATCCTCTCCTGGTTGCTGAGGGTCATTCTTTCCCCAGTTCTCCCATTAATCAGCCCTTGAATCAGTAACCAAAGGAACCTCCCCAGCTCCTGGACACCACCTTATGGAGAGATTTGGTAATGGGAGAGAAATCCTGCATCTCCTCTATGTCTGGAAATCCTTTCTGAATCTCCGAGTCTTCCAAGCCACCTTGGGAGCCAAAATACCAGTGTAGACTTGAATTTTCTCCCTGTTATGACAATATCCTTTTCTTGGCCCTTGGCATTGCATCATGCATTACTGATGTGTTCATTGGGCACTGGTGTTAGGATGATTTTATCAGCCTTGTTCTTTAACGTTGTCATGTTTTCTAAAAGCCTTGTCTTTCTCTGTTGATGCTCCTACCCTAATCAGATGAAACTGACTTGACTCCCGAATCTCTCTGACCTCCCATGAGCTGACCTCCTCTACAGCACTAAGAAATTGGTCTCTATCCCCACATATCCTCTGTGCACCAACAGATTACACGTTACATCAGCAAACTTTTATCTCAGACTTAAGAAAAAAAGTCCAATGAAATCTCTGAAACCTCCTTTCTTTTTTGTCCTATCTAGCTGAGCAATAGAAATGTATATTTTCTTACATTTGTGTTCAAGTCTGCCTAGTTGTTTGATTGGGGGACTTCAAGAAAAACCCTGAATATTGCAGGGCTTGTGGTATAACAGTTGAAGCTGATGCCTGCATGAGAAACCAAAAAAAGAGCTTTTCAGGTTGTAGACGGGCTGTGATGCACACAGAAGTCCCCTTTGAGGCATGAACGTGTGCACCAATAACAGAATCACCTAGGTTGGAAGGGACCTTTCAAGATCATCTAGTACAACCAATGGAACAAAAAAAACCCAACCAAAAAGAAACCAACCAAAAAAACCCACACACCCACACAAACCCAACACCAAACTCAAAACACCACCAATCCACTACTACTCCATACCCCCGAGCACCATGTCAACGCGTCTCTTGAACACTTCCAGGGATGGTGCCACAACCACCTCCCTGGGCAGCCC
>BJBW01004900.1:59348-72671 GCA_004320125.1 Scolopax mira
CCTGAACCTCCCCTGGCACAACTTGAAGCCATTACCCCTCATCTTATCATATGTGACCTGGGAGAAGAGACCGACACCCGCCTCTCTACAGCCTCCTTTCAGGGAGTTGTAGAGAGCGAGAAGGTCTCCCCTCAGTCTCCTCTTCCCCAGACTGAACAACCCCAGCTCCCTCAGCCTCTCCTCATCAGGTTTGTGCTCCAGACCCCTCACCAGCTTTGTTGACCTTCTCTGGACCCGCTCCAACCCCTCAATGTCTTTCTTGTGGTAGGGGGCCCAAAACTGGACACAGTACTCAAGGTGGGGCCTCACCAGTGCTGAGAACAGGGGGATAATCACCTCCCGGGTCCTACTCACCAGGCCAGGATGCTGTTGGCCTTCTTGGCCACCTGGGCACACTGCTGGCTTATATTCAGCTGACAGTTGACCAACACCCCCAGGTCCTTTTCCAGCCATTCTTCCCCAAGCCTGTAGCACTGCCATAACGACTATGTACATTTTATTGATAATGTTATGGTGATATATTGATAATATATTAACTGACCTGGGAAGTTCCAGTGCCTAGTGGTATATTTTTCATTATAGACCCTGTTACTTGAAACTGAAAGGGAAAAAATGTATTATTTCCTCTCACTATTTGAGTCTTTAAGGCATTAGCCTTTAAAAAGCAGAAAACACTAATGGCAGTGTAAAAATATGTCCTTTCAGAGAAAATACTGATTGTTCCCCACACCCCACACCGCCTTGGTGTGTGTTGACTACTTCAAGGGAAATCTGGGATTTGTTACCATGTTAGGATCAATTTTCAGATGTAACCTTGCAGTGGGAGTGTGAGATGTTTACCTCCATTGAGAAGACTCACAGCAACAAATGCTGTGCAGTGAATAAAGCTTTCGACTGTCAGTCTGTCCTTGAAAAACAACAATCCTGAAAAATCAGGTTGTTTATTTTTCTTTCTGCATTTTCCTGAAGGAGCACAAGGTCCATTTGGTCAAATTTTAGTATACAGAGGGCAAACAAAAAGCCTTTCCCCTTCAGGCATAAAAAAGCATCTGTGGTTAAGGATTTCTGCAAATGAATTAGGGGAAAAGGAGGAGAAAAAATCTTCCTTAATGTGTCAACTGCAAGGGATTTGTAGGAGCGCTGACCTGTTGCCCTTACAGCTTCTGACTGTTTTAGCTGTGAGCAAAGCCCAGGTGATCTACGCATTTCTGAAAATCCTAGTTATTTTATGTACAAAATGCAGGTAGGTATACTGGAGAGGCAAATCTTGGGTGCAGGGCTGGCGGCTTCTGGAGCAAGGGATGAAAAAACTAGCAAGGATAACAAAGGGATTTGGAGCCCTTTGTTAGGGCTAGGACAGCATGCCCTAGTCCAAAGGAACAAGCATGGTGAGTAGGACTCAGGAGATGATTGTCCCCTTGTACTGGACACTGGTGAGGCCCCACCTCAAGTGCTGTGTCCAGTTTTGGGTCTCTCACCACAAAAAAGACATTGACATGCTGAATTGTGTCCAGAGAAGGGCAATAGAGCTGGTGAAAGGTCTGGAACACAAGTCTTATGAAGAGAAGCTGAGGGAGGTGGGGTGGTTCAGCCTGGAGAAAAGGGGGCTGAAGGGAGACCTCACTTTCTACATCTCCCTGAAAGGAGGTTGTAGTCAGGGGGGGTTAGTCTCTTCTCCCAGGTCACAGGAAATGGGACAAGAAGAAATGGCCTCAAGTTGCACCAGGGGAGGTTCAGATTGGATATTAGGAAGCATTTCTTCACTGAAGTGTTAATGAGCCTTGGAATGGGCTGCGCAAGGAAGTGGTTGAGATACCATCCCTGGAGGGATTTAAAAGATGGGCTGACATAGTGCTTAGGGACATGGTTTAGTGATGGTTTTTGTCAGAGTTAGGTTAATGGTTGGACTAGATGATCCTAAAGGTGCCTTCCAACCTAGACATTTCTATTCTATTCTATTCTCTTCTCTTCTGTGAAAAACCACCTGTGTGCTTTCTTGGAAGGGTTTGACCAACTGACTTGCGACAAAATTTTCCCTTAAAATATATATGTGCTTATTTATAGAGAAACCTAGGAAGAAGAAAGCTTCATTATTCTTCCGATAAATTGGCTGCATTCAGATTATGCTTTATTCATGTGAGCCGAGGAATGGCACATTCCTCTAATTTATTTCACTGTTCAAGCAGTAGTAAAACAAAGGTAAATAAATAAAAATAAATAAAGCTTTGGGAAGCTTGTGGCAAGCAGCTGTTTGTTTGCTTGTCAAAGCTGCCTGATGTGAGCCAGAGGTGTACCTTTTCTAGGTAATATGTATAATAGTCTTTGTAATTTATCGGACTCTACCTAAGGATTAGTGTCCACTAACTTTGTGATTATTTTATTACCTTTTTTTAATCATATGTAATCAACAAAGATAAATACCAGCTAAACTAAAAGTAGTTGCCCTTTGGCAAAAATATTCAAAAAGTAATGGCCAGGGTAGAGAAAATTCCACAACATAGACCATAACTAATTTTTTTATAGGTTGGTTTGGGTTGGAAGGGACTTTAAAGATCATCTGATTCTAAACCCCTTCCCATGGGCAGGGACACCTCCTACTTGCTAACACCACTTTGCTCAAAGCTCCATTTTTGGCTCCCAACAGTTCTAGTTTTCTAAACTCACCTGTCTTTATCAGGCAATGCAGCAAAGCTTCTGCACAATGTCTGTTTGCTTTCCTGGTGGGATTATTTTCTTTTTTTTTTTTTTTTTTTTCATTTGCCATTGCTGAAGTGAGAACATGCTCTATACGTCAGCTCCAAAGGGTTGCATGTAGCATCCTGATTATTTTCTGGGGGACTGACCTTGAGAGATGAATAGTGTAAACAGTCCCAGCCTGGGTGGGATTTAGGGCCACAGTTATTGCTGGTTGGGATGTAACTTTCTCCCTTCACCACAGTGGGGAGAAGCATTTGAAGCTATCGCCTAGGATTTCTTTTTCTCTAATAGGTATGTCTTCCATAACTACTTTGGACTTAATTGTCTTTGGCTGAAGGAGCTTATAAGCTCTTGGCACTAAAGCTTCTGTCCTTCTGCCCTCAAGACTCAACTGATGGCCTCAACAATTGACTGTGATGGGGTGTTTTAAATTTAAGTATCAGTGCTTTATAAGCCAAGACTTTCTAAATTAGTTTCCTGGGCATTTGATTCTCTGCTGCTTCATTATCAGTTTTATTTCCTGCTAGTAGCTGAGCATGGGCAGTGTTATTTTTATTAGCTCTGTGATTAGTTACTGTCCTTTGCAATATGAGGTGTCTTTCTCACAATCTGATTTGGTTTCTGGCAGTGCCAGGCCAAATCAGTCTCAAGTACTCCATCTGTTGATGTTTCCAGTTCATAAGAAAAAGTGACCTCATGTGGCCTATGAATTGGTGGTCTTTTCTGTTTTCTTACACAGAAAATGTACCACGCGCTGTCGCCAGGGATATTCTTGCACAGAGCAGGAGTATCTTTGCATTTTACAACAGCTTTCTTCAGTGATCTGTAGCCGTGGTGGAGTACATGATAGCTTTTAGCCTGTCAATGGGATGCAAAAATTCATCAATATGCAGATTGAAGTCAGACCTCTCCAGTTCCACCTAAATATTGTCCACGCTGGGGGGGAGAGGGTGGAAGGGAGAGAGGAAGAAAGCACTGCAGTCCCAGGAGCTCTTTCTCAGCTTTCCTCTTGGAACAAAGGATTGAAAGGGTTTCATTTTCCCCTTCTTTATAAAAACGTCTTTTTTTCCAAGCTCTATCAGCTAGTAGAATGAAAGATCCTGTATCTTCCTATAATCTTTGCCTTTCATTATATCCCTAGATGACCTTGGCTAAACAGCAAATTTAATCTTAAGCAAGAAAAATTGTTTCAAATGGAAACTACAAGCCCCTTGTTTAATAGTATATTCCTTTTCCCTATCAGCCAGTCAGCAAGAAAGACTCTTACAGATTTTGCTCTTTCCCCTGACACTAATCGATAGAGGTGGGATACCAAGGAAGGTGAAAAGCTGAGGGAAGGTTCACAACACCACCAAGGGGATTCAGGGACACAAGTACTGTTTGCTTTATGAACTTTTTTTTTTTTCCCCCCTTATAATTCTTTTAGGAGCCTCTGAAATTCTCTTCTCTGTGCTTTATTTATTTGACCTGTCCACTGACAAGGACTGAAATTATAAATGTCAATAACTCCGTACAGAAATGGCCATTACATTCATATCCAATTAAGAATCTAAAATACAACTCTAGCATTCCTTGCAATTTGCATGGAAATTAGAGCACTAAAACTCACTCAGTGACGTTTATTTCTTTAACTAGTTTTTGTTATGAACTGATCTTGTGTACTATTGAGAGAATGGCCACGAAGAACTATTCTATTCACTCTTCAGATGAAATATACTTGTCTAATTTATTTTCAGTACTAGCAATAGTCTTGTTAGAAGGGTTAAAGCGACCCCGTACCTGTTATCAAATAATTGCATTGTAACGATGCACCATTTCCCTCCCCATCTCTGGCATGACTAAGTGGTTGGGACAACTTGAATGACCTTTGTAAGCTCCAGGCTTTTTCCTCTCCTTGCCTTTCCAGTCTGTGGCAGGAGAGTTGTCTCCCCCCAGCACCAAGAGGGTGCCCCAGAAATAACAAAGATGGGAGAGAGCAGTGCTATCACCTCCTGAGCCTGGGCACCCCAGCTGTCCCCTCTGCCCTTCGTGGAGGAGAGGTTTGGGCAGGGGATTGAATTTGTTGCTGAACTGACTAAAATGGTCAGTTTTGGTTTAGGTGTTGGTCTGAAAAACTTTAGGTTTTCTCCCCTGTTTTGTTAACACAGGTATATTTCCCGTGGGATCTGCCTGGTGGGCAGCCTCGCAATGTAGTCTGAGCTCTGGTCATTCACAGAATCACCGAATTACAGAACAGTAGGTGTTGGAAGGGACCCCTGGAGTCCAACCCCCCTGCTGAAGCAGGGTCATCCAGGACAGGCTGGAGAGGAATGCATCCAAATGGATTATTAATACCTCCAGAGAAGGAGACTCCACAACCTCTCTGGGCAGCCTGTGCCAGGGCTCTGGTACCTTCAAATTTTTCCTCATATTAAGATGGAATTTCCTGTGTTCCAGATCATGTCCATTGCCCCTTGCCCTGTTGCTGGGTGTCACTGAGAAGAGTCTCACCCCATCGTCTTGCCACCTACCCCCTAGATAGTGATAAGCATTGATGAGATCCACTCTCAGTCTCTTTTCCAGACTAAACAGACCCAGGTCTGTCAGCCTTTCCTCGTAAGAAAGATGCTCCAGTCCCCAGATTACCCTCGTAGCCTTCCACCAGGTGCTCTCTCTGTCCTTCCTGAACTGGGGTGCCAGAACTTTCCCTGGTCAGCCCCATCAGAGGGGACTTCTGCCGCCGAAATAAGCCCACTGAAATGAAAAAAGCAGCCAGGTGAGCAAAGCCTGTCCGAAGCAAAGGCACCGAGGGGTGGGGGTGGAAGCCGGAGATGGGGGTGCAGGGCTGCTGGGGTGAGGTGGTGATGCTGGGGGGGACCCAGGCATTAACTTTTGCCAAGCGGGACGTCGGGAAGAGCAGGGCTGGCGGCGGCTTGTCCTTCAGGAGAGCCAACGCTAGATGTCACACAGAGGAGGGTTATTGCATGGGGTCCTCCTCTCCCTGCTCCGGAGAGACTCCGCTGCCAGACCCGGGGGAGGGGATGGGATGGGATGGGATGGGATGGGATGGGATGGGATGGGATGGGATGGGAGGGCAGCCTGCAAAAAAAATCAATTTATTTTTTATTCTCTTTTGCGTGGTTTTTACATCTTTCAGCTTCAGCTATGAGTTAACTCATAATACACCATCAACTATACAAACAGCTGCTCCTATAGCAAAAATAACAACCCCACAGCATCTACTCTACTCCTGGCACAGGACAGACATGTGAGCTCTGGGTTCTCTGTTTTCAGCAAGCCTCTGTTTTGAGTCGGGCTGTTTGAAGTGGGTAGACTGCAATTTGCTGGGGAAGATTACTTAAAATTGTCTTTTCAGACATTCGTTGGAAGTTGCTACAGAAATGCAAGCTCCTGCTGCAATTACCCACAACGTGGAAAATGCAAAGGAGCCCAAAGCTGCACTAGATGCCTCAGATAAATCACATGCATTTTCTGAGAGACCTCTCTGACTCAATTTTAACTGTTCATCTTCTCTTTTCAATAATATCCTCAGTTTTCACGCCACATTAGGTACTGAATGGAACAGTGAGAATCTGGGTTTGCACGTCAGTCTTGATAGCTCTTTCCTCGCTGTATCAGGAGCTATATTAGTTAAACTATAAGCCTTACATTTTCCCCAAATTATGTAGGATTCTACAAATCATATTTACAACCCTTTGATTATTTAATCTTTGGAGACTCTTTTAGATAGGGGGGCACCTGTGTGTCTATAATTTCCATTAAAATCACTCCAGTTGCCCAGTGGTGCTGTAAGAGTTGTCTGGAAGTTAATTTGCAGAATTCAGCTGCTTTTATTACTGAGTAATTGTTTTAAATATTTAGTTGATGCCCAGGATCCTGACCCCAACATTTTACAATCATACATTTTGTTACTCTAATCAACAGAAAAGAATAGGTACTGTTCTGATAGCTGGCATTATATGTTAAATTTTTAAGTTTTTGAGAAAGGAATTTATCTGTAGTATGGAAGAATATAATCCAAACAACATAGATTTGCTGGTAAAAGTGTGTTAACTTGAAAGGATAAGGAAAAATGCCCTGTGGCATAGGCTCAGCAAGTCTTCTCTATTTGGAGGCTTCTAAAACCTTTCAAGTGGCTTCCTCCAGTGAGGTAAAATCTCCTCATTTTCTTTTTCAAGCCTCCACAGCAGCCCATGTATATCTTTCCCTGCCATCCTCCCCACTCTGGGTCTGTGAGTCAGTACATGAAAAATACAAATTTACAGTATTTGTAGAAGCAGTGGAGTAACCCCAGCAAGGGTGAAAAAAACCCAACCCAACCAAAGCCAGGTATTCTAGATTGGTCTGTGGGTCTCTGGTGGGTCTCTGGTGGGTCTCTGCCAATGTGATATCTAGTACAGGCACACCGTCTGAGATGCTGTGGTACAGACATACCTCTTGTGAATATAATGCCTGTAATCTGGGAAGCTCGGGAGAGATGAGATGCATAATGCAGACCGTGATTTTTCTGCCCCATGGATTTGTAAGCAGGGCTGTACAGAGTAGGAGTAGGAAAATGAGTGCTTACTCCTGCTCCTGCTGCTGGACATAGGTCTAGTGATAACCCAACAGTTTAGAGAAAAATTGCATGCACAGGTAGCAATGATCAGTTGAGGCTGGGAATATGGCTGCAGGGAAAAATTGACTGTACCACTGTGAGAAGAAATGTCCAACAACCAGCGCTGGGGAATGATGAAGAATGAAGCAAACACATTTTTTATTGTCTTTACAATGGCCACAGAAGTGAATGGGAACTTGTGAGTTTTCTGTGGCTTGATATTACTAAGACAAAGATGGACACACTTCTGGAAGTTAAGTATTAAGCAGGACTATGTGGTACCTGGTGAAGCTGGGATGTCCCATCGTAGCAAAAGATCAGTTTCCACCTGGGCTGGCTTGACAGTCATCTCCCAAGCTTGATTGTGGCATGTGGCAATCAGCAGGGCTTGCAGGACATCAGCCATCCCTTCCTCTTTGAAAACTTCAGTTTCACTCACTGAAGTCAGCACCCAGGAGCTGGACTTGGGTGTTATATCTGTCACTGAGTCCCGCCAATGCATTTTTTAAAAGATTTTCTGTTTTGGTTACAGAATACTTCTGAACCTCCATCCCAGCTAAACAGTAGTATGGCTTCTGGAAAGGCAACATGCTAGGTCAAATAGCATTATGGGGTCATAAATGACGTAGAAAATGGTGACTGAAATAGTTAAAACCTTAATATTATGATTTTTTACAATTAGTTGGTTGCCTGGGTGAAGAAAGAGGTGTTGCCTTGTAAAAAGGAAATTTTAACTACTAAAACAGAAATATGGAACGCAAGACTAAAAACCAGAGGGCTTAGAATTCAAATCTCTGTTTGTTTGTGGATATTGTTTCGTGTTCTGATTTGATGTAGAAATAAGACTAGTGACTATACACAGAGAGTGGAATCCAGCATTTCAGAAACATGGCTAAACTGTCTGATCTCACAAGATGCCTGCTACATTTGGTTGTAGCATAACATCATTAATAAGATCTCGCAATGGGAGGAATCTTTCTCTCTGTTTGGATAGACCTGAAAACTTGTGTTAATCTCCATAACCCTAGGTGTTCATAGCTGAGGTTGGTCTGCTAAAAAAGCAGGTGGGATCCACTCTTCAGTCTCTTTCCCAGGGACTAGTTAGGACAGTAATGCCAATGTGTGAAATGCTCTCAGAGCCCTTGTCTGGAGCATTTGATGGATTGTCTCCAAGGTGGGTGAGGCATTGGTGGGGCGACTGAAATCTCTGACCCCTGCTGAGAAAAGGGGTCAACATCAAAAGAAATTTCAAAGCCAAAATATTTCTACTCACTAGAACTTGCTTTTCTAGACTTTATGTGACAGTAGCACAGTATCTTCTTGAAAGTGTGAGATTGTTATGCCTTCATTTACTTGGAATCACAGAATAGCTGAGGCTGGAAGGCACGTCTGGGGATCACCCAGTACAAACTTCCCTGCTCGAAGATGGGCCAACCAGAACAAGCTGGCCCAGAGTTTTGGGTATGTCCAGGTATGGAGACTCTATAATGTCTCCGGACATCCCATTCCAGGGTTTGAACACCATCACAATAAAAAAATGTTTTATTGTGTTCAGATGGGTTTGTGTCCATTGCTTCTTGTTGTGTTACAGGGCACCACTGACAGGAGCCGGGCTGTTTTCTTTACTTCCTCCCATCATGCTTCCTCTTCTCCAGGCTGAGCTGTCCCAGCTCTTGCAGCCTCTGCTTTGACAGATGCTCTGGCCCTTTAGTCATCTGTGGGGGCTGCTGCTGGCCTCACTCTGGCATTTCCTTGTCTCTAGTAGTATATAAATACATTTATATGTATATATGCAATATATGCATATGTGATGTGTTTGTGTGTGTGTATGTGTACATCATTAAACAAAAATGTTTATTGCAAGTCATATCCTAAAGTTGATATCCTCAAGAGACTTGCTGAGATAATCAGCTTCTTTCTTCTTCACAGTGTATGTTTTCTTCACAGAGACATCAGAAGGCCAATGTTATGCATACGATACATACCTGATGCAGAGCAGATACTCGCTGAAAGAAGAAACAAGTCCAAACTGAAATGTATCCAGAATGTCAATTTGTTACCGTATGGCTACAAAGGTCAGAAGAAGATTAAGTAGGAGTGGGAAGAATATTTGCTCCTACACAGATGCTTCTAGAACAGAGAGAAGGGGATTGTACAATATGTAATATGGGCCTGTGCTTTCAAATAGATTTACAGCATCTGGGTAAGTGAAAAGTGCAAAAACCAGAGTATGAACAAACAACCCACTGAGTCGTACATCTGGCAGCAGTACCTGTGGTGCAGGATTATGTGACCAAACGTTATTCAACGAGTAACAAAGACTATTCGTAGGTGAGTTATGATGTCATGTGAAAGAGCCAGGCAGCAATGTCTTTTGCCTGAGCGCCCTGCAAACAGGTTTATCTGTCACATAATGCCAGCCTTTAAACCAAATAAATAATTCACAGCCAGTGTTCGGTGATACTCGCGCCTGGGAATTGGACACTGTATGGAGTGGAATCAGGCTCTCAGCATGAAAGGGCAGTATTAGAGTCCAGGATGGATCAATGGAAGCAGAAACACATTTCCATTTGGTTTATAACCAAGTGCTCTTTTTTGGAAGCTCAAATTTTGTAAAGCTATACTTCACTGACTGCCTTCTTGACGATCAGTCAAGACTTTGGGTTTTTTTTAGTAATCTGGAGATTACCTTTTTTTTTAAGCTAATTCAGTGCCATTTTAAGCGGGTTTGATTCGTATAGTCATAAAGCTATGAAACAACCCCTATATAACCATCTTTCAAAGGTTATTTTGACATGACCTTGGAGTTAACGGTCTACCTAACTGCTAATGACTCTCTGCATTTATTCCTCTCCCAGATGCCGGTTTTAGTCCTTGTTCCAGAAGGGTCTGGTCCAGAATTAGTGTGGAGTGCTCCTCCTGTGGGACCCAGGGTTAACATCTTCCCTCCTTGTACAAAACTTTCTGCAAAGCCATTGGCAACGAAGCTGCGATGTGGTGGCCCTGAGCTCATGCACCGAAGGCCAACGCCAACCAGTTGGGGGTTATTTTCTCTTGTGCTCGCAACAAGAATCCGGCCTCAAAACAAGTCCGGTCACGGTGTGACAGACCGTTGCTGAGTTAGGAGAGAAACGGCCTTTTCATAAGTTGTTGACAGCTGGCCAGTACTCTGACTTGTTTTGCATGTTTATGTTTGTGCCCAGGCGGCTGCATTCATATGGGATCACTTGAGGATCAGGTTGTAACTCTATCACGCAACAAATGTAACTTCTATTGTGAATAATGTCTTGGTTATCCTTTGTTTTTTCCATCTTGTGCTGAAGAAATAAAAGGCATCTGGTCTCTCTTTTTTTTTTTTTTTCCTTTTTTTATTTAGATCTCAAATTTTAAAAAAATCCCCCAAAGTTCTTGCTTGTTTGGTTAACTGTCTCATCGCGTGATTGAAACCAGATTTGAGCTTGGATGCAACTCACTATTGACCAGTAACAAAAAATTGCCCAATATTAAAAGCAAAATAATGATTTTCTCTTCTCTATTCTCCAGTGTTATGCTTCAAATTTTTCCTTGACTTTGGATTATTCATAATTTTTCTGAGATATTTTGTTGTTTGAAGGACATATTTTTACTTTTCTGTTCTCTTCATGTCTTCTTTTTGCACACCCGTGGCCTTGCCCTAGAATATTCTTAAAACCTTGACACTGACATTTTGTTAGTATGGCAGTAAACTGGCCAAGTTGGAAACAAACCCTAAATTTAGGAATAGTGCAATATTTTACCCAAATAAAGTGTCATGCTTAGAGGCAAAAATTATCCACAATAGTATCTGCACAGTTTCTTATGTCAATGATATGGTCCTCTGCAAGTTTCACATGGGTTCTTATTTCTTCTAAAAACAGAAGTTTCCAGAGTCACTCTGTGAAACAAAAACAGTGCTTGCGTATAATGCAGAGTATTTACAGAATCACAGTATCACATGGGGTTGGAAGGGACCTCTGGAGATCATCTGGTCCTGTCTCCCTTCCAGAGCAGGTCCACCCAGAGCAGGTCCCACAGGAACGTGTCCAGGAAGGGTTTGAATGTCTCCAGAGAAGGAGACTCCACCACCTCCCTGGGCAGCCTGTTCCAGGGCTTTGACACCCTCACAGAAAAGAAGTTCCTCCTCATGTTTAGATGGAACTTACTATGTTCAAGTTTGTGCCCATTTCCTCTTGTCCTGTCACTGGGCACCACTGAAAAAAGACCAGGTCCATCCTCTTGACAGCCTCCCTTTAAGTATTTATAAGTATTTCCATGGAAGGTGATACTTTAGTTTCCTTTTTTTGTTGTTTTTTCAGGAGGAAACTAACAGAGATCCCTTAGAGACCTGCCTGAAGACCAACCATCCTCTAGCCTTAGAGCCTCAGTACCTCACATGTGGGGAGGAGCAACACAGCTAAACGTACATCTGGTTATACTGTATTAGAGAGAACTTGTAAGGACTACAGCAGTCATAGCAAGTTACATTAAGCACATGAAAAGAACATTGAGCAATTGTTTTCAACATTTATTTTAGGCCAGTTCTCTGTCTCTTCCCATAAACACACTTTAAGGTCCGTGGAAGATTTCCAAGTGCACAGTACTGGGAGCCAGTATATTCAAAATACTGAGTGACATGAGACAGTCAGGCTTTGCTGTGCATGGTTAGGGCCAGCCTGGAATATGGGATCAAAGGAAAGTTTGCTGAATTTGTGTTCTTTCCTTAATACTGGGGCTGCTGTGAGAATTGTCTTTTTGCTGTTTTAACTTGCAAAAGCAAGGAAGTTTTGTGTTTGTGCTGCGTTTCCAGAGTGTGGCATCCCCAGCATGTCCACTCAAAACTTGTCAAATAGTGTCAAAGAGAGGAAAAGGTATAGTTATCTGCCCATCTTCTGCAAGAGGAATGTCTGTAATGCAATCCAAGACAGCTTTCCATCTCCTCTTCATTGACTGAATAATGCAAAGGGTTGGAATAGCGCTAAGGATCAAGCCCAACATCTGGACATGCCAAATGCACCAGTCTTCAGAGACAAGGTTACTTTTGTTAGCTAAAGTCTCTCCAGAGTGAAATTTGTTTATCTAAACACTGTTTACTGTGAAAAGTCTGGAACCTAATTTTATTGAGGTTTTTTTTTTGTCATAATTCTATTAATACAAGCTCAGTTTCTTTTTGAGTAACGGAGTTTGTGGGTGAAACAGGCAAACCTCACGAGGGTCCAAATAGTAAAATGTACTAATTTTATTCAAAGCTGGACACTAAATAAAATGTACAAATTATTGTACGAGTACATGTAAAAGAAAATCCAAGTAATGAGGAGTATTAAATGTTTCTTATGAAAAAGTGGAGGCAAGGGGTGGTGGTAGGAAGAACGTGGCTGTGCTGTGGTGTGGTTCTCTCCCCAAACAGAGTCCTGAGCCTCCACAGACCTGGCATTTGGTCTCCGTGTTGAAAATAGCAGTTTTCAGCATTGATTAGGAGAGATCTACAGAGGCTCTCAGCACTTTCATTTCCAAGACCCTGGAAAACTCTGGCTGCCCTGGAAAGTAAATAGTGTGACCCCTTTGACATTATTTTGACCTCCACTAGGACATCTTAATAAAGGCATATTTCTTCTCAGTCTCTGATGATTTCTTTGCAGGGCAGGCACTCCGTTGTGCATCGATGCTTGGAGGCAATGGTCTAACAGGCTTTTGCCTCAGGGGTCCTGGAGCCCAGAGGTGGACCCTGTCACCATTACATAAAGTTGCTAGCACCTTACTCTTTGAGCAGCCTCATTTAATCCAGTACCTGAGGAAGGCTGGGGAGAGCCTGCTTACAAAGGCCTGCAGTGACAGGATGAGGGACAATGGGTTTAAACTGAAGAAAAGCAGATTTCGATTGGATCTTAGAAAGAAGTTCTTTCCAATGAGGGTGGTGTAGCACTGGAAGACGTTGCCCAGGGAGGTGGTTGAGGCCCCTTCCCTGGAGACATTCAAGGTGAGGCTCGATGAGGCCCTGGGCAACCTGGTCTAGT
>BJBW01004900.1:72704-88136 GCA_004320125.1 Scolopax mira
GACTAGATGACCTTTGGAGGTCCCTTCCAGCCCAGATAATTCTATGATTCTATGATTCTAAGCCAGGAAGCATTCCCTTGCCAAAAGGAGCCGCTTGTTGTAGCAGAGGTGTGCGCTCCTCTGGTCTTCTATCACTTCTTGTCCCCAGACCCTGGAGACCAGGGGAGACTTCAGCGTTGCAGCATGACCACGGCAGAAGTGCTACAGACCAGGGCTATTTCAAGCGCCATTTAACAGTAAGGGGAGTACAATTTGAAAGGACAAGGGGAAGAATGGGTAGGAAAAGGTGATCTTTTCACCACGCTGCAGTACTGTATTGCAGCGGAGGCGTAGCTGCAGTGGAGTGTGACAGGGGCCTGTCAGCACAGGAGACCTGCAAGCAGTGTACAAAGTGCTAAACTGCGAGACAAGAATTTGGATAAGACACTTTCATGACTTCTGTGACCACAACCGTGAACTCCAGCTGAGATGCAGACAAAACTTGCCTATTTGTTGGCGAGAGACAGCAAGCAGCAGGTCTGTTTCTTCAAAAGATGTCTGGCAGTTTATCTTGAGATGTCCAGTTGATGAGGCTAAGTCAACATTAAGATGAAGGGGTTAGTGATCTCTCTTTTCTCTCCTCTGCAGGCCTTAAGTCCCCTCCTGTCTGATTTATGAGTTCCTGCTGGTTCCCAAATGGCCCCTGATCTTCCCTCTGAAATCTGAGACCCAGAGGACCCTCCTGAAGTTTCTCCTTCACAGTCAAGGGAAAAAAAGTCAATTCCCAAGTTTTCTGATGGATGTGTTGTGTCTATCATCCTTCTAACCTATCCCTATATACGCTAACGGAGGAGAGGGGCTATGGATTATTATATACCAACAATCTTCTCTGGCAGGTATCCTTTGGGATAAACTATTGTGTTACTCTTCAGTCAAATAATTGGGTTTATGTTTAATCTGTCATGAGTACTATGTGACTCCTACAACTGTAGTGTCTCTGTGTCTGATAACAGTCTGGATGAGGCAGGGGAAAATGATTTCCACTTTGCATGAGACACACACAGAAGACCGAGAAGTGAGTTGTAAAGGTTATGCAGGGGTTTTGTGCTGGATAAAATGCTTGAATACAGCCTGTACAAAAATGAGGCGTCCTAACCGCTTTTTGGCACCTTCGGAGAGACCTCATTTTAAGAAGGAAGAAGACCTACTGATCAAGTGTCTGGCAGTCACAAAAAATCAATCCAAAGCGAAGTGTTCTTTGGATGGCTTCCAACGAAATTTATTGCTTGACATCTTCCTGACAGGCTTCTTGAGAGTGTTCAAAGCTTGTGAGAAGTTGATGGTGTTTGAAATTTTGCAGCAGGAAGTATCAATTGTGTGTGTTTTGGTTTTGGGGGGCTTGGTGTTTTTCTTATAGCCTGGTCCTAATTATTTCTTCTATTATCTCAGTGCTGATTGAAGTACACTGCTGTGACCTAACATGGCAATCTCTGGCTGATGTGGCATAGTTGAGCACCAACGGTTGATGATTTTGGCAAGTGTCACGGGTGGAGTGATTAACTTCACCCATAAGAGAGAAGTAGTGAAATATTTGTTAAGGTGAAAATGACGTGACACGGAGTATGTGCTGTGTTTGAGACATCCTTCAACTTCCCAATGAGGTCTTTTTCCTGAGTTTTGGAAACAGTGTTTTAGGTCCCAACATTAGGCAGGACTGGGCAAGAAAATATCCCTTCAGCGAAAGCTACATGATGCTGGGGAACTTTGTGAAAAGCGTTTCCAAATCTCTGTCTTTCTTTTGGGAGAGGTGAGCTGCCTGGCTAGGACAGGACCTAGAGTCACTTCAAATCCATGGCCATAAAACACTTGGGATTGTGTAGCTTTTGGAAAACCTTTGGGCACATACCATTAAATCTTGAGGGTATTTGTGAGCAAGGCAGCAACCTTACTGGAGACTCTGACTCTGCAATGACTTGTGACTCCTAAAGAGTTCAAAGGACTTATCCAAAATGCAACTTCTTGTTGACCATCAAGACAAACTTAGGAGATGTGATGGAAAATTGATAGCTGGTGTCTCTTGTCCTCTCTGTTGCGCATCAGTAAAACTGGCAGGGGCTAGTTGGACACATCCATTTCAGTGCTTGTGTGTATGAAAAAAGGAGTGGGTGAAACCTGGAAGCGTGACCAAAATTAGATTTCTTTGAAATAAATACCATATTCTACTTTCAAGGTCTTGAATTTAGTTTTCTTAAGCAAATTTATACAGTGTCTTTGTGAGCCTTCTCAGCAGTGCTGCTAACACAGCATGAAGCAATAACATTTAAAAAAGAGATTCCACCCTTCCAAGGACAGTGGTTGCTTTATCTTCTAAACTCTTAGTGCTGTGCTGATCAAGAGGAGAATGATGATTTCCTTACCTTATTTTGTTGTGCAGTGCACTTGATACAAGATAAGATACCTGCAGGCACTTGTTCTGACAGTATGAGTAATAGGAATTCAGTGAATTTTCAAGGCTGTATCTTTTATTTCACAAATGGGTGGTCTTTGCTATCTTTCTTGGACAGGCATTGAATTCCTGAGTGCTGCTGCATTTTTGAAGGTGGCATATCTGAGCAGCTGGCACTTCAGAATTAAGAGCACTGTGGTTTTTAACCAAAAGATGAGAAAAATGCTGCATTCCTCTGCTCTACCCCTCCCCACTCCCACCCCCATTTTCTTTGTTATGATCAACCTCGGAGACAATTTGCCACTGTCCTTTTTCATTAAATAATCTACCAAGCCAAAAACATTATCCAGCCAAACGTAGGTGCCAATGAAAACTGAGTCACACACACAATACAATGAATCATTTGAGGTTCAGCGGAGACCTTGGTGTTTAGTGCTTACAGCTGACATACATGACTGTCCAGCACAATGACGTGTTTTGCTGTGGTTTGTGTTCAAGGGTGCTTACACTCTGTGTCAGAACAATAATATTTAGAGGCCTCACACTGTTCTGTATAAGGTAAATCCAAACTAACACAGATTTTTGATGCTGTTTTCTTAACCCAAGATCTGCTGCATGTACTTGGAGCTCTCGCAAGTCTATGCTGGAAGTATAGCTGGGTTAAAATGCAAGGAGGTACTGCCAGCAAATCTTTGGGGAACCAGAAAAGGGATGGTTCAGCCAGCAGCGCAGGCACTGGACTTGAAGTTTTTAAGGCAAGTGAGCTTGAGAGTCCCGACAAGGACTCAGGAAGGGGGGCAGGAGGTGCATCCCCAAACTATGGCAGAGAACCAAAGACTGACCAAGAAACCTGAAAGCACTCGTATCAAGTTCTAAAGGAATCAAAATTTGTGGGCTGTATGCATCTGGGCAAGAAAACTCTGCTTTGCTGTGTTGAATTTGCTTTTAAGGGTGCTGTCTTTTGGGCAGACTGCTGACAAGTTATCCTGGATTGTTTAGCTTAGGTTTTGTTTTTGTTTTCTGCGCTTGGAATTGGGAGCAGCCAGCCAGGCAGATGCATGTCAAAAGCAATGCCAAAGCCTGGCTGTTCCATACAGCAAGATGTTGTGCAAGATGTGCCTGAGTGAGCACTGGGTGGTGGATCCTTGGAGCCAAAGGCTCAGCGCTTGGTGAGGGCACGGCTGAGTGTGCAGAGGCAGCCGGATTTGCTTTATTTGCAGGATTTTCCCTGCCTTTCTTCAGGCACCAGCCCTCCTAGGCATGCGGTCCTGCTGCTTCACAAGGATATTTCTTCACAACGATATTCCCGTTGTGCCAGAAAACATGCCCTTCAATATCCCCGGGAAAATATTTATCCCTGCGGTTGTTCCTGATTCCAGGTAAAGCTGATTAAATCAGAACTTAAGGACAAGCTCGTGACAAATTGGACACTGTAAAAGTAGCTGCCAGGGTGCATCAGCCACACTCGCCACGCTGTGAAACACGCTCTGCTGTCCCCTTCCCTCCTCCCTCTTTTCCTTGGCACAGGCACAGGAGATTGCACAAGCTGCAGGCAGTCTGGAGCACAAACCTCTGCACGAGCACTCTCCGGTAAGGTAATGAGAAAAATCATCGGCAGCCAGGATAAATAAAAATGTGTACGCTCTCTTCTCAGTCGTTTCAAGAGCATGCAAGAATCAGGATAAGAAATCTGCAGACGACATGGAACTAATGAGTTTGTAGCAAACATATACTTAATGAACTGGAGAAGTTATGGGAATTCTTTTTCCCTTTTGTGACAAATTCATAAAATGAGGAGGAGGGTAGTGAGAAATTTTGAGTTTGATAAGTTCAGTTATCCTTGAAAACAGGAGTTAATTTTTTTTTTTTTTTTAAATAAAGTATGCTGACATGAGAACCTTCACCCCCCTCCAAACCTGGTCTCTTATTTTCCTTTCCTTTCAGAATATACTGGCTCAGTGTCTCTGTACAGCAGGGCATGTTGTTGCAAGTAGAAAAGCCATTGCAAAGAAATGCCACATTCCATGGTAACACAGATTCTTCTTGGGTGAATTAGGCTATTATTTTGGTCCTTTTATGACAGTAATGGAGTTACATTGTCAGCTCCAGTCAGGCCAATTTTCCCTTTTGTTGCAGACCTTACTTGTCTCTGAGGCCCTTTCTTCTGGCCCAATCCTGGCAGATTTCCACTGTATTTTTCTCTTGGTCCTTGTGGATACCTGACTTATTTGGAAAGCCCTAGTGCTGATGAGAAGGTTGCCAGCTGAGAGATGCCATTAGGGATTTTTTAAATTCAGATTTCCATTATCTTCCCTTTGGAATTTGGACTGCACAAAACTGTAAAATTAATCTAGTGACTTCCAGTTCTATCCCCATTATTTGTGAAGTGCTATTTGTTAAGAAGTCATCTGGTCTTGATTTAATGGCTAGGAAATTAATTTAAACTGATGGATAATTTCCACAACTGACAAATTCCATCAACATGATCAGTCTCAATCTGATTAAAACAATACTGTAGAATTTGTTTGGCATAATATTTATTCTTTTTGGGGGGTAAGGGAAGAATGAACAGACTCTTTTGTGAAATTTTGCCCTGAAAGTAGGGTTTTGTACTGCCAAATTTACATTAGAAGTCAGTCACTAATTCAATGCTTAACGTAACAGGACTTTCAAATATGTTCAAAGTGAGGTTCTTAAATACTGATCTAAAATTATTATGAGCATCAACTGACATAGAGTTACACACAACTGTGTGAGTTCAAGAATAGATTAAGCCAATAAATGAAGTGTGGGAATTAAATGGCATGTCCTGACTCAGTTTTCATTCATTCTTTTTTACTCATTAGCCTTAGTGCATGTGTTTCTCCCTCTCCCTCAGACTAAGAGCAGCGTGGTCTAGCAGCGTGCAGAGATCAGAGCAGCAGATATTGGGACTCTGCTGCCCTTTGGGAAGGTCACAGGATTATATCATGTCTCTGTCCAACAGACGGTCCAAGTCTGACAAGACAATGCATCTCAGAAAATTTACGTTTCAGCAACAGATTCCAAGCATCAATAATTCAAAAGCCGTCCTGAGCAATGCAATGATCAGGGTAAAAAGGGTAGCAGCAAATGCAGGGCTTCAAAGTTACCCTGGGAAGTAGCAGAAGTCATTTATCTCTTTGGTATCATATGGTAGTTGCAAATATCGGACTTTTCTTCCCAAATTCCACTTCCATAAATAACAGAGGAGAAACAAAAACAATTTTGAGCCCACTTAGGATGGTGCCATAGTGCTGAGCTCCAAACTGACCTTGCTTTGAAGGACCTGTGTTTATCTAGCGATAAATACAGAGCTTTTGGAACCTGAGTATTTTGCAGCTCGTCTGGTTGGGTATCAGAGTAAGCCCCAGCTGAACCCCATCCAATATGACGATGCAAACTTGAAGAAAGTAAAAGGAAAAAGAGGTTAGGAGTTGAGCATGGAGACTGAAATATCAGGATCCCAAACGCCCCAGACCTCAAGTAAAAATTGTGCAGAATTGGCCTTAGCTTCTCCTCCCCTTCCAGAAATGATTCCTGCTTGGCTGTCTGGTCCCCAACAATGAGCTCTCCCTCCACCGGCTTTTGTGAGAAATTAGAGAGAAACAGCCAATAATGAAACCCTGCCTGTTGTAGCACATTACAGAACCATTCTATTTTATTTTCCCGGTGTGGAAACATCATTAAAAGACATTTTTCTAGTAATTGATTGGGGCACTGTTTTACTCATGTCTAGATCTGACTTCCTGAACAGAAGTCATACTTTTACAGACAGCTGTACATTCAAACTCAGAAAAAAAAAAAAAAAAAAAAAAAAAAGAGGTCAGGGAAAATATTTTCTCCTTTAGCTTCTAAAAAATATAATATTTTCTGTATTTTTTTTATTTTGGCAAAGACTGCAGTGGATGCCAGCCAGCAAGTAAGTAAAATACAGTCAAAATACAGTCAAAGACTGCCCTTGTCCACATGTTTAAAATGGACTACCAAAAATGTATAATTTTTTCCAACATTTTTGTTTGGTGGAGCGCGGAAGGTGATTCCCCCTTCACACCCTTACATAAATATTTATACAGAACAGCTTTAGCTTAACCTGAAAGGAAAATTCTGAGAGTGCTTCAGAAAGCCTGTGGTAGGAAATAAAAACTTAAAACAATTTCCATTAAATTGTTGGCTCTGAACATGATGTCGTGGGCTTGGCATACATCGTGGGTTTTGAGTCAAACAAACGGCCCTACAGAAAACCCTGAAGTTTTAGACTACATCTTCACAAACTGTCTCTGTTACTTACAAACCACTGGAAAAGGAGAGGAGGAAATGCTTTACTGCCTTGGGAGGGCACATTAAATAAGCCTGCTGTCCTTTCCTACCTCCTCACTGAAAAGCAGAAGAATAGTGAAAGGATACCTTATCTAAGGAAAAAAAAAAAAAGCATAGCATCAGAGACACAAAGGGGATGTATAAAGGATCATAGGACAAGCACTTTTTTTTTTTTTTTTCAAAAGTAAAAAGGTCTTTTGTAAGAGTATTAAAGGTTTGGATTTGCTTGATTTGTTACAGCTGAACCACCTCTAGCAGTGCCCTCTTCTCCAGACCCAGAAAAGGGAAAACCCAGGAATGGGTCTACATTCGGTACTTGGGGAACGGTACTGAGCTGTGTACTGAATTTAGACCTGTCCCTGTTTTTTCCCTTGCTGGATTAGGTTAAGCCTCATAATTATCGAGTGACCCATTCCCAAGTACTGATGTTGGAGGCTTCAGTGACTTGCACAGATGGAGCTGAGAATGGAAAATGATCTCAACTGGCCTCTCTGCCCTGAATTTACCTTAATTGCGCTTCACACTTGAGGAGCAGCACCGGTAACATTCCCCCTCTTTGGGGTGCAACAGGATGGCACAGGTCAGCTACGTGCCCAGCATCCCTGGCCCAGGTTTGTCCATGTGCACTGGATACAGCCCTCCTGATGCAGGTAACCCTTGAGACTCCCTCTCATCCTCCTTGCTGTGGCCCCCACTTACTCTGGCACAAATACAGAAAGTCAAGAAAAGATGGCTTTTTGCAAGGAAGTGGAGTTGGCCCGTTCTACCCTTCTAGTTTCATTTATAAAGGATGGCAGCTGACCGCTTTGCTACTGACTTAAAATTATTTCATCCCAGTTTGAAGCTGAGAAGATAAAGCTAATGCATTTTAGGCAGAAAGTGAGCAGAAACATCCTTTTAAAAGAATAAATTTTGTCTTTGTCGTGCAAGGTAACCGTTGTATTTCTCTATATTCCCATAATGCGTGCAATACATGAGGGGACACTAGAGATGTCTTCACATTGACTTACCAGGGACCTCTGCTCCTGGTTAAGCATCTGAGAAAGTGATGAGTAAAGGAGTAAAGGCATCTATTCTCATCCTGCCATCACCATTACAACTGAAGTTGATATTTTGATGGTGGCCAAATAAGGTTGACATACATCACAGCAGAGTTTGGCCAAACAACTTTGTATGCCTGGGCCATCTGCAAGTTGGATTTGAGTCAAACAAACGGCCCTACTGAAAACCCTGAAGTTTTAGACTACATCTTCACAAACTGTCTGTGTTTGTGATGCTTTATATGCTTTATATTTAATTTCAGTACAGTTCATTAATATTACTTTCAGAGGACTTCAGCCTCGAATACTTTATTTTCTGGCTCAAAAATCAATGACCCATCCAGGACCCGGAGGAGCCTCCAGTCGGAGTGATTGAGGAGATGAGTGTAACCTTGGGGCTATTGCTGAACAACTGGGCTGTGCAAGGTGGTTCCCACAGGCTTGGACACCACCTGGGAGCCTTCCTTGTCCCATGTGCCGGTCCCAGACGTTCCAGCCCCGACCTGAACACAAAGCATGTTGTCTGCTCTTGCCCTTACGTGGAGGAGGTGATGGACCCTGGCTGTACCTCCCTGTTGGCCACAAAAGCAAGTATGTGCAGAGAAAGGGATGGAGGGGCCATGGCCACCACCCTGTGCCATCAGCTTCTGTCCCATTTCCCTGACAGCAATGACCAGCCATAAAAAAGCAGTGTCTCTCAGGTTCATCTGCTGCCTTTCTGCGAGCTGGGTGGCCAGTTTCTCCTGTGCATTGGGGCTAAAAAGGCTGAGGAATTTGTGCAGGGATACAGTTTAGTGCGGCAGAGATACCTCAGAGTTCTTGTCCTTCTGTTATGGAAACGCTGAGTTTGGTTTGCTTGGGTTTTTTTCACTCAGTAAGTTAGGTCAGCTTCAGAGAAAGAAATAATTAAATGTACATATTGCTTTTTTTTAGCATTTTTAATGCTTATAAACAGGCATTTACCAGCTGGTCAGGGAATCTATAAACAGCAGAACACATGTTATAGCTTTATGACAAGTCAATGCAAGAAATTTTTACTGAAGAGTTCTGATTAATAATCCATTACTTTGCATTTGGGAAATGTGGTGGATTTATTAATTTGACTTTTATTATTAAAATGACTTTTAATCCTCTCCATGAAGGAAGCATTCAGCAGTGCTGTTCAGTGTTTGATCTCAGAGTTCTCATTCATAAATCTAAGTCACATTTCCCGGATATAATTTTTGGTCGGGTAAATACAGTTGAGACAAAGACTTTTATAAAAGTGTTTTATATTTTAGGGTATGGCTTAGATGGGCTTCTGCTTCAAAGTGGCACTGAAATGACCATCTAATCTGTTATGGAAATGAAGGTGAAAAAACTATGCAAGGGTAAATATGCATTGCTAATCGGTCATGACCTTGTCTTCCCACTGACATGCATAAATTTTGTCCCCAGTGCAGTCACAAGGAGACTGTTATATGCATGTAAATCACTGTTTTGTAGGGTACAAGTTTTCACAATTTATTCTGAAATGTACCTCTGAGCCTTTCCAGCTCACTTGCAAATGAGGGGGGCTGAGGTGTGTGGGGCTGCACACAAGAGAGGGGTTGTCTTGCCAGCAGCTGAAAAAAAAAGCCCTGTACATGTCTTGTATGCAGAGGGTGAAACTTGACAGGTCTGGCTCTATAACCCTACAATCTCCTTTGTGCTTTTGCTTTGTTCTCTTGCTTTCCTTCCATGCATTTTCTAGCTGACATGGCCTGTAGTGTTTTATGCAATTAATTTAATTTTTCTTGTCTTTAGTATTTGCAGTGCTTGTATTTTTGACAGCTCCCTTTAGATTAAGATGCCACCTAAACCATACTGGACTCGTTCCAGATTCCAGATAAGGCAGGCCAGGTCCTTCTCTGCCACAACTTTGCTACTGCAATGTTTGGTCTACTTAGAAAATGGTACAGCTGGTCAGGGAAGCCAGACCTCTTCTCGCTTGGCAGACAAAATTCAGCATGATGTGTAGGTAGAAATTGCCAGTTTCTCTGGGCAGACACTCAGCATCATTTAATGTCATTGCCCAGACATTTTCTCAAAACTTTTTTGATATTGATGCTCTTTCCAAGGCCTTTTCTTCAACCTTCTGTAACTGAAGAAGGTTATTCAGAAAAGCATGGAAGAGGCTCTATTACGTTTCTCCAAGACTTACACTAAAATCTGCTTCTAACTGGGAAACCAGAATAGAAATTGTGCTCGTGTCCCCAAAAACTTCTCAAGGTAACTCAAAGTCAACCTCGGAACCATCAATACCTTCTCACACCAAAAGCAATGGAGAAGGATGGAGTTCCTCTCTGGAATAAACTGAATGTGTGATTCGGCAAGACCACAACTACCTTGAAATTACAGTGAATATCTTAGATTTCTCTATAGCAGACATGCTGTAGCAGCAGACATGCCAGACCCATGAATCTTTAGCATTGACTGAGGTCCACAAAACACTTATGTGCCATGTGTTTCTAGTTACCTAGTGAGCCAACTGGTCTGTCTTGTGAACCAAGGTGCTGTGCACTGCAGTTGCATGGGAGCTGTAGCTTTGCTCTGCTCTCCCAAATGACCTCTAAAGTAGACCTTGCCCTTGGCCATGAGAAGACTCTTGCTGCCCTTTAGCATGGCCACTGGTGGGTCCAGTGAGGAACTTGTACTGTCATGTGTGCTCAGCTGCTGACATGTTTTTACATGGTCACCATATGGTGACCATATGAAAAATGTATTTTTTCTGACGCCTTCATAACACTCAGAGCCCTGACTTAAGCCAAGACCTTTGAAAAGTTTTTAAAAATGCCTTTTGTCCATGTACAACCGCTGGGCGGGGGGGGGGGGAGAGACCTAGCCTTGTCAATATATGCATGCATATTTGAATGTTCATCCATCTTCATCCTTCTCCATGTAGTATTGATTGACATTCCTTCAACTTTGCTTCCTTCTTCCTTTAGGGGATTTTTAGGGCAAAAAGTAGAAAAATTAAGTTACATCTTAGCACTAAATCATGTGATAGAAGAATTTTAATATGAATATGTTTTGGTGCAAGAGAGATTGTGTGAGTGCCTTATTTAATTTACATATTTATTTACTTATTTTTGACTGGCTTGTAAATGTGTTTTGCTTGCTTTCCTTCAGTCTGGATGAGGTCTCACTTCTCCCTCTCAACAACTCCCTGGTTAGCCATCTGCCTGTTCAAGCACATTCTTGAGTAGTTCCTGTTCTAGGTGTTGTGAGCTGGGTAAGGGACAGCCAAACTCAGGGCCAAAGAGCTCAACTGGGGCTGGTGTATCTCCAAGGTAGATGCCTAAGCTCAGCATTGCAATGCCTGGTTTGACTCTGGATTTAGCCCTGGCGTGCCCTCACAGAGGCAGGTTGATGGTGTGGGCTGCAATATCATACTGACATGGGGTAAGCCGGTGGAAAGAGCTGACAGAGCTCTTTCTCTGAGTGAGTGTGCTTTCTGCATGTTTTGCAATACAGGCACTGGCTCTTCCATGGGTTTCTGGTGGGGTTAATGGCCAATAATGGCCAATAGCACTTGTTTTCATATTGGAGCAACAATGGGTAAGGAGATGACCCCAGGCAACGTGAATCCTGCCACAGTGACCTGTGTTAGTGAGCTATTTCATCTGAATTTACATAGTGCCTTGATGTAATGTATTAAACCTTTGGGATTTGCTGCAAAGCCTTAAGTTATGACTATACCTTTATATTAAAGGACACGGAGAGACAGGCCTATGTTCATAAAAGGGTTAAATTGAAGCATCTGTAGTGCAGCAGTTTGGGTCAAAACCCACGCAGGTGTTGCACATCTAACTGCTGCACAGGTCTGGAATTACCACTAGGTTGATTGGGCTGTGTGGTGGCTTGATGGCTCTCTAAGAGAATTATCTTTTTTTTTTTTTTTTCAATTTTGTCTCCAGTGGTTATCAGGCTTTGAAAAAATTTAGGGTGGAGAAATGCTGCATCCTTACTGCAGCAACTCTTCTTCGGTTAGTTGTATTTTAAGCAAAACCAGCAATTGATCTATTTGTATCCAAAGCAAACACTGTCCAAGAGCTCTTCTCTTCAGCATTTGATAGCTGAAATGTTTCTTGCTCTGTTAATGCAGTTATTAGAAGAGTTTTGGTGTATCTGTTCCCCCTTACCCTCCTGGGGCTGGAGAATTCACATGGAATCTTCCTGATCCCCATGTGACTCTCTGTCCCTAGTTTCTCAGCTTTTAGTTTAAGATTATAAGGGATAATTAATTTTTTGAGACCTAAGAGCATTTCAGAAGTGAAGACAATCCAAATACAAATTTGCATTATTAATTATATTGTCTCATGTTTCTGAAATTATAGTTGTTACTTAAAAATCTGCGTCTATGAGGAAAAAAATTGCCTCTAAAAAAACCTGATTGAACTTCATGTACAGTTAACCTTGCCTGACTGATTACTGCATTGCTACTGCATCTTCTGTGTACCTGGAAAAAGACTTTTTAAAGAATATATCATAGAATTGGCTGAAAACAATCAAGTTTCTTTGCATTGTGGATCTGTGAGGAAACTTCAGTTTTGAAAAATCCATTGCAAAAATGAACATCTATTTAGGTAATGTTAATTGTATTTGAGAACCACTGTAAAGTAGTGTTCTTCTTTCGTAGGATCTCTTTTTTTGAGATTATTTTCCTTTTGCCAGAGAAGATCAAGTACTATATGCTATCTTTAGAAACTTTTGAGTGTAGATACAATTTTTCTGGATGTATTCAGCTTTGAAGGTCATGTTTTAAAAATTGGAAGGACAGACTTTCCTGGTGCAATCCTTGATGCACTCCTTTTATGATAATTATTCTTGAGATAATTTGATGTCTGGAAAATCTGTGGGAATTGAAAACCTTTTCATAGACATATGTTTTCTATCTGAGGTCATTCTTGTGCTTTGGAATGCCAGCTCTTGATGTAATAAAGGTGAACACGTTACTGTAGCTCAAAGATGCAGAGAAGTGAAAGGAAGAGTTAAAAATATGTCAGTTTTGTGCTGAGTGCAGTATTTTTCAGAACTAAATAACCCAAGAAACTCCCTTGAGACAAGATGATGCAGTAAAGCTCAGCTATAGTTGATTGCAGTTGGTAACAGCATAAAATCTTATTTTAACTGGCTTTCCCCAGAAGCAACACTCAGTGAATGTTAATGATGCTGTGTTGCATAGATAACTAAACAAAGAAATCTATTGTCAGTTTTTTATAATGGGTGGGCACCAACCAGGTTACCTGGATCTTTTGAAACTGATTAGGATATAATGAAATCATTATCATCAAATGATTAAGGCAGTATGATTGCTGTTTAGTGCTCTCAAGCTGGGACACAGTCTGATGAGCCTGAAAGCTGCTCTGAAACCTTATTTTTGCATTGTCATTTTGACAGGCTGCGCACAAACAGTTTTGAAACATATTTTTTAAACTGCCTGGCTCTGAGAATGTATTTGGGAGCCCTTTGGTTTGATATCCAGCTTGGGAGAGGTAGGGCAAAGCTGGCTGCATCCTTTGTTCGTGTTCACATACTTTGAAGTACGCTCCATGTCCAATCCCAATCCCAACACTGCCACCGTATTTCAACCCCGACACCTCCCTACAAGAGAGCCTGCAAAAGGGAGAGTGGTCTTTGGAGGACAACTGTGTGATTGCTCTCCAAACTGTCTGCACTGAAGTATCTGGCTTCAGTGACGTGGTTAGTGAACCAATTTTCACTAACACTGAATTCAGCCACTCCTTCTGCTCCATCCTTTTTACTGAACATGAAAGACCCAGAAGGGAGGATCCAGCATGTGTCTCCATCCGGGCACACCACTCAAACACAAAAATATATATTAAGCTTGTTCTTTTTATTAATTTAAGAGGATAAAATGTTATTAATTTCTGTACACAAAGCACTTGTGGGTATAAAGATACCCACTGTATCTTTGTACAGCCAAAACCCTCCATAAGCTTCACTAGTTCCACCAGGGCTTGGAGGACAGGTACCAACGTGCCATATTCAATATTCCAACTAAAACTGTAATGAAATACTGTTGGGCCTTTGTCTCTAGGGCCATATTCTTGTAAACAGCACTCCAAGTTGTCCATCTTCACTCCCTCTGCATGGACAAGTAATTCAGTGCAACAGAAATCCCCTCTACTCTGGTGGGGCCACAACTGGAATACTGCAACCGGTTCCCCAGTTTAAGAGAGACAGGGAACTACTGGAGAGAGTCCAGCGAAGGGCAACAATGATGATTAAGGGATTGGAGCATCTCCCTGATGAGGAAAGGCTGAGAGAGCTGGGACTCTTTAGCATAGAGAAGGCTGAGGAGAGACTTCATTTATGCTTATAAGTGTCTAAAGGGCGGTTTGAGGGTGGAGGATGGAGCTGGACCCTTTTCAGCAGTTCCTAGTGACAGGACAAGGGGCAACAGGCACAACCTGGGACATGGGAAGTTCCATTCATATATGAGGAAAAACTGCTTCACAGTGAAGGTGGCAGAGCAATCTGTCAGGAGAGTTGGACTAGATGGTCTCTAGAGGTCCCTTCCAACTCTGACAATTCAGTGATTCCATGAACGGTTCAGTAAGTTGGGGAAATTAGTGGTGAGATCCCTATGTCTGCACATGGTGAGTTATAGGGGTTTATTCATCAGGCTAGATTTTAGTTCAGGCCCTGAAACAGAAATCCATACTATACTTCTTCTTCATCTGGTTTGAAGATGTCTGAAGGGTCGAGGATTGGTTCAGACCCTTATATCCTCCTTATGGCTGGTGTATATTTGATGTTCACTTCAGTTCTAATTTAGTTTCCTCCAACTTAATTCATGCACACCAAACTTACCCTCTAAAACAAGCCAGAGGGCAAGAAGTGGAGGTGATCAGAAGATACACTTCAAAACCACTTCAATTAATTCCACTGATTTTTTTTTAATGTACATCAGCCTTATGTAGCTGTGACTTTAGTCCCCATGCGCACAGCTTTTAAACTGTCATCTAACTAAAGATATCATTGCTATTTTCTTTACAATCACAAAATTAGAAACACTTAGATAGCAGATGTTTAAGTTCAAGGAACAGCTAAGAAGGGTCAAGCGAGCAATTTAAGTATTTCTTCTACTAGAGACTGTTAATAACATAAATATGAAAATCAACATGATAGAAACTGCCTGAGCTTGAGGGACACCCTGATGAGCAAGTGAGTGTCCCTGTCTGGTGCTCACTCCCAAAACCTTAGTAAATGGGTGTATTGGGGCATTATAGAGGAGATGCTCTCCTCATTTATGAGCAATCAGAGTGAATTCAGAGCTCCAGCCACTGTGCCTGTGGCAACTTTGCCCTTCCCACAGTGCAAACACCCAGTTGTGTTATCCCATGGGTATTCCCATCCTTGCTCTCCCTCCAGGGACTGCAGCAAGGTCCGTGATGGAGACAAAAGTGGCATAAAGGCAGTCAGCATAGGACTACCCTGGAGCTGAGAGGACCTGGGTCTGCTAGCGTACCTTCAACAGAGGGAAGCAATGTCACTCTCCAGGACCAGGAACTGTGGAATTACCTGCTATTCCTCTATTCCTTTGTTTTTCATTCTTCGGTATCATTATTAAGAGATTATTCT
>BJBW01004904.1:0-51474 GCA_004320125.1 Scolopax mira
TAGGATTGAAGTGGGCTGTCCATCCCACTTCCTCATGTCTTCTCCATGGGCACGCAGAGAGAGCCACAGGACACTCCGTGGTGTATACTCTTTGTATTCTCTCTTTTGGGTGGGGAAATATCTGCTCCCAACAGCTTTTTCTGCTCCCTGCTAGTTTGTGCAGGTGGGGAGGACATTTTCTGTTCAAGTCCCTAGACCTTCCGGTACAGTTTCTGCACAGCTGAGACGAGAGGAGAAAGAGAGATTTTCTTCATATTGCCAAAGTCTGGCAGCCACCTCATCCACTGTTTATCCCTCTTCACCTCTCCAATGTGTTGGCATATGATGATGGGGCGCTTCGTACAAACTTCCGCCACATGGACCTTGTGCCTTGTGACTTGTGGAACAATCTAGCCCTCTTGAAAAAAGAAATCTAAGTTTGCATATATGAAAATTTGTGGCGGTGGTCTCCAAGAGAAAAGAGATCAATTACCTGAGTGATATAACATCCCTTCTCTGCAGAGCACAGGAAACCATGATAACTAAAAAGGATGAGTCAGTCGAAGAGAAAAGGATAACTTTCCACGCATAGTGTGTTTGCATGGCAGAATTTTGATAGGAGAGGGGCTACAGTAACTTCCCCTATATCTGATAGAGTCAATAACTGGCTTCAAGATTAATCCACCCCTGGCCAATATCGAACCCATTACGGATGTGGTGCCTCAGTGATTTTAAGGTATTTTAGACAGAGGGGGAACTAGTACAGCAGCCATCAGCGGAGGTAAGTGATATTTGAGAGAAGCAACTCTGCATACACCAAGGCGGGGAGGAGTTCTTCATGACACCAGAGCAGACACCTACAGCCTGTGTTTAAAACCATAGTGAGGCAGTCCATGGAGGTTAATGGTGGATTAAACATCCACCTGCAGGTTCTGGAGGATTCTATGCCAGAACAAGCGGAGGCCTGAAGAAGTCTGTGACCCTCTGGATAGGCCATACTGGAGCAGACTGTGAAAAGTAGAGAGAGAAGCCCAAGTTGGAGCAGCTTTTCTGTCAGGACTTCTGACACTGAGACTGATTCAAACAGAATCTGCATCTCCTCCAAGAAACTTCCTTCCCTGTGGAAGCTGGAGCAATTTGTTATGAATTGCAGCATGTGGACACTTTGGAGAAGTTCATGGAGGACTTTCTCCTGTGTGAGAGACAACATGCAGGTATAGGGAAAGGGTGTAAGGAATCCTCCATCCGAGGCGAAAGGAAACGTGTAATTAACTGACTTCATTATGGATCCCCATCCTCCTGTGCCGCTGGAGGGAGGGAAAAAAAACAGATGCGCAGTTGAGCCTGGGAAAAAGTGAAGGCTTGAGTGAAGGAGTTGTATATTTTTTGTTTTATTTCTTATTACTTTTGTTTGTATTGTAATTAATTTAATTAATTTCCCCCAAATGATTTTATTTTGCCTATGGCATTAGCTGATGATTCATCTTTACCTGTCCTTATTTCAATTCACAAACATATCAATATTCTCAGTACCTTGTCCAGCTGATGACGGGAGTGATATTGTGCTTTAGTGGATACCTGGCATCCAACCAGGGTCAACCCACCACACCAGACAAGCCCAATTACAATTTTGTGAAGATACTAAGTGAGGAATATTGTATTCATATTATAAACATATCAGAATCCATACAACAGGATCTAAGTAAAGAATTAAAGAAACTGCTTCACAAACATCTAGCAAAGAAAAACTCATTCAATTAAGCTTGTGTATGGAAGGAGGAGCACAGAAAGCTTATTAAACATGTAAAAAAATTATCACAGCAATTTTCCTAAACAGCTTCATTTTCCAATATTTTCTCAACTTTGCTAACAAAGCCTCAGGTTTAAGAATTTGTTTAAAGAGCACAGGTAAAAGAGATGAAAATGGAAAAGACTGAGCAAGATCAAGAATCAACATGGCAGGTCAACATTGCAAGAAAATTAAACAGACTCGGGATCTGCATCTCCATAAGGTACAACTGTTATTTATATCATTCTGCTCCTTTACCCTTTTGTTTCTCTCTGGTGTTTTCATTGGCTTCTGGAAACAGTTTGCTAGCAATGGAGTTGGGAGAAGGAGAAGAAAAGCACAAAGGAATGGATAGAGCTGGTTGCAGAACACGCTGTACCATAACTCACCGTCTCAAGGAATGAAACCGGGATGTGTCTGTTTACTAACCAATATGTTAAATACTTGTTTGATGCCTAGGAATTTTCATATTCACTTCAGGGATTTGACTGCATTTTTTCTTATGAGTGGGATGCTTGCTGAAGACCTAAGCTTAGGGGGAGTCGTGTTTGCCTCTTTCTTATTTTCTTGGTTTTTTCCTTCTTTTTTGGCTACATCTTGCTGAATTCCCTGAACCAGAACTACATCCACAAAGTTATTGCTAATAAAGGCACAATATCTTTCAAAGTTTCCTGATATATTCATCCTGAGAGGTATGCAAAATTTCTTCTTTTTTGAGATGGCAATACAGAAACTGAGAGCCCAAAGGAGCCCCCAGTAGTGCTGGGATATTGCCTTCTTTTCCCTCTGCAAGAGGTGCACTGGAAGTAAAGTGGTACAATATTTCTGATAAGGTACACATTCAGGGCCGGTGATGAGGGGTAGGTGAGAACAGGAATATTAAGACAATTAATTCCCGGCTGTTAGCCAAACCTTTGAAAATCTTTGTCCAAATCTTTCTCAGATTCTTTTGTATTCCTTATCCTTTTTTCAGTTTCTATTACTCTGAAAGAGTGTTACCACAGAAAGAGTACTACGGCTCACGGTCTAAAACCTGTTTCCTTACTTTTCTTACTGTTCTCTGCAGCGTAGTAAAATGCAAGAGTCCCCAGATGTTTCTACAGCCCCTTTATTTATTTTCTACAGCCTAGTGGATGTAGAACTTTAACTCAAAAGTTGTGTGTGTTTGTGAAACATTGCTACATATGATGATCTTTATCTTCCACCAGATATATATTTCCACATTTTCCACCAGGGTTTCTCCTTCATCTAAGTAATGTTAAAAAAGAAGATATTAACTGGTAAAAAACCTATGATACCAACAAACTTTTACTGTCTATTGGTATTAATTAACACATAACACAATCAGAAAAAACATTGGCTTTCTTCCTACCAAGCCCTTTTGAAGGCTGACTTTTTGTTCCTGCCTCAGAACTCTTCTTTTTTTTTCAGTATGTTTTTCATCTCTGCCCCTCGGTGTACTGCCGATCAAAACAGCGGCGAGGAATGATAAACACAACAGCCCCGAAGAGGAGCGTAATTCTCCTCCATTCACAGGCGTTCCTCGGGGAACATTGTCGCATTCTTTTGACTGATGTGTGCCATCATGTGGCCGAAAGAAAAAGGCCTAAACTTCACAAATTTTCGCTCCGTTCCCCACCTTTAAACACGAGATGAAACCGGGGTACAAAAAGAGCCGACGGGAGAAAATTATTCCATCGGGCCTGTCGTTCCAGCAGAATCTTAGAATTCCACAAGTCACAATGCCCTTCCTACTCCTGCATTGTCTTTATACTCGTGGTAAGTGTATTACTGCCACAAGAATAAAACCCTAATCATCATCGGAGGGTCTTGCATTTCTAAAAACTGCCATTATATACTTGCAATTCAGAGAAGAGCTCGAACCTGCTTTACTGCTGCTGAAAATACGCTGACTGATCTGGCTGAGCAACCCACCAAATGAATCTAGCTGATGAGCTGTCTGGAGTAATAGACACATAGCAGAAAAAGAAAATTATATTTCCAAAAATATTTAAGTACTTTTATTAAAAAAGTAAATCCAGTCATTTTAATGAGTGTTGCTTAACAGAATTTCACGGCCTCGCAGCCTTGCGGATTGGCATTTTCCGCTCCTTCCTCTCCATGAGAGAGGAAAAGCTGGATTAAAGCTGACAGAGCTGACCCCCTCCAAACACAAGAGATCAGGCTGCATGACAGTTAAAGGCACATCACTGCACTGGTTGTTATCAAAAACTAGTCATTCCTTGGGCACTCACAATTCACGCTGGACAAATCACTAACACAAACTTCACGGAGGCTCTTGGATGAGTCACTTCTCCTCAATTCATGTTGATTGGAGTCTGTAAAGCAAGGCTTTTATGCGAGAATAAAATGAAATTCAAGCAGTTTGTCATAAGAAGGAGCCAGGCTTAACTTATTCATAGAGCTTAATGGCATACAAAACCATTACAATTATTTTGAATGACGTGCTTAACCACACATAAATAAATTTACATATTTACAAATGAAACAAACCCAGTAACTTTTGTACAGCAAAAGGATGTCTTGTATTTTCTCTTGATTTCAAAAAACCTGCAACTCAAGTGTCTCACCTGTGAGACTGTAAAAGTAACACGCGGTTTCAAATGTGTCTCATCACTACATTAGTTTCTCTAGCAACAGCATTCTGACTCTTATCTGCTGTGTCTTTCTATGATAGTCTGAAGAGCCAGACATTATCCAGTATTTTCTCTTCTTAAAGGCACACAGTTATTCATCTCAAAGACATTTTTGTTTCTACAGCAAACTAAACAGGTTTTGAATTTTTTTTTATTTTCAAAAGACTTCTCCAGTCTCTGGATGGCTCTGGAAGGCTCTGGAAATTGTTTTCTTCACTCGTCATTTTTAACATTAAATATTAAAATTCAATTTTCTAGGATTAAGGAATTTTCTTCAACAAAGTATTTGCCAAAGCACTTCATGGAGATCCATTGTGCTCCTTAATTTCTTAACGACAACACCAAAACACAGCAGGTATTTTTGGTACACACCTTGCACATAAGACTTTTCTTAATTTTGAAGAAATGATTCCTCTTTTCAAAGATACCACGTACATCCTAGTTTCTAAAACTGTGGTAATTTAAAGATGGATAAATCATATTGTTTCAATTTGACTTTTGTGTGAAAGTTGCATCAGCTGCAAGTTTGACATATGACCTTGGCATTATTTAACGTTTTGATAAGCTACAAGGTGATGGGTAGGGATGTTGATTATCATTGTCTTGAAGTGGCCATTAGGATGCAGCAGTTTTGCCACTCTGGCTTTGGATAATGGCTTCTCATTGACTATTACTGCTACGTCGGACAAGTTCTCAATGCATTAAAGGCACGTTGATAAAAGCAAAGAGTTCTGCACCTGAGGGGAGAATATAATTTTCCTCACTTCATATTTTGCTAGAGTATTGGCTTATATTTTTTAAAAATTGCCAAGACACTCCTTTATCTCCCTATAAGCTGTATAATGCAGTTTACACTACTAATAATCCGTGCATAATAGAGTACGCACATATCTTTTTATTTTTTCTCACTGAATGATTGATAAGAACAGTTAAGCTACCTTTCCTGCTGGAAAACTCTCGAGAGATTTGTTTGTTCATCAAAATCAATCAGCCCAATTTGATTGTTGTCTCGTAGAGAGCATTCTTAGGTAAGGGAAAGGTATATGAGTCACTTAAGGTCTTACTGTAAGTCACATCTGACATCGTATTTGTCATTCTGGAGCCTTGAGAAGACAAATAGACATCAAAGTTTAAGGGAATATTTCAGACAGAAATCACTTAAAAAGTAATAAGCTTTATTTAACGTAGAGAGTAGTCATCAGGCTCATGATTTGGTGTTTTTCTCTTTGATAAAGATGGGAATTTAATTTTCCTGATAAAATTAGATTAATTAATCAGAAAGCAGAACAAAGGATATATTTGCCTTTTATAAATGGAAAACCAGCTAATTTATTAGCAAAAATTCTCCTTAGGCCAGAAAAGAGTAAAATATTGTAAAGCTCATTGTGAGCTTTTGGAGCAGTGGTGAAATGTGCACCATCTATAAAGATTATTAAGATGAAACTATTAACCCTTTGACAGTTTAATAACCATTCTTTATGTTATAAAAACACAGGGTCCCTTTGGGATCAGAGTTCCAATTTTGGAGGCAGTGTCCATCATTTGTCAAGGATATTGCACCTTTGTCTTGAGAAAAACAGCAACAGGATCAGCCTCTCCCACCTTTTCCTCTCTAAATTATAGAAACTTGCAGCTTCGGGTCGAGGCTCCTTCTATTTTACAAGCTTTTTCTGTAAATAGAGCCATATTGTGTGTGAAGTTCTTGGGGGACCACAAGTCACCGGAACAATCCAGAAAAGAGTATTAAAGAATTTGGTCCACGACTGCAAATATTCCTGTAGCTCACGATGATTTAGACCTAATTAGAGTACCTAGGAGTACTAATATTGTCATACCTATTCTCATAGCTACTCATAGATATCTATTCATTCACACACTTGCTGGCAACACATTGTGCTGGAGTCTATAGGAAAGAATTTTTTAAATCTTAGCTAGACAGTTAAGCACTCCAGCACTTAGCATAGAATCCTGCTAGAGTATGTACTCAAGGAGCAAACTGTCTTTTTTTCTGTCCTCATGATCTTCCTGCTCTCAACTAAAAATTTAACCTAGATTCCAATGAACGTAATCATAAAAAAAAATATCATATGTAGCTGCAGAAGCCCTTAACATGCGTATGAGCATGAGCCTTTTTTTATGGTGTATTAAGTACTCTTGGAATAGAAATCTAGAAATACATAATGAGTCATAGTGCAAAAAATTATTTTCCATTATAATTTAACTGCTGGCAATAGCTACAGTCAAGAATCACAAAAAAGAGAATTTCATTATTCACTTAAAATTTATTGCAAATTTATTTATTTTTTTCTAGGACTACACTATGCTAAATACCAAGATTTTCCCTAAATGGCAAAAGTACAACCTTTTTAAGAAAAAAGAAAAGGATAGATGGAAATTAGAAGAAGAAAAATTCAAATAGCAAAGATATCCATAGTCCAAACTTCATCTACTTAATAAGTTCTTACCAGCCCCTGAAATGTCATATTATCAGTTTATATCAAGAAGGATCTCAGTCAGCACTTCTAACTTATCTCAAGTCATTCCTTTTCTGCCAGGGAGATGCTGCCTGACAAAATTCAACTCTAAACCTTCTAGAGTGATTTTGATGCTATAGAACATTTTCGCTCTGGGAATCATCAGAGACCTAAGATTAAAGAATTATGATGTGTCCGATGGTAAGTCTTCATTTTTGTAGTAAATTAGGTCTCCTCTATTACATGCAGGAGACACTCCCTTAAATATTCATTGCTGTGTTCAAGACTACTATTTTGAATGTTCAAAAATTAGGATTGGCCAAAATTTGAAGAATAAGCAAGTTGACTACCTTTCACATTAAAAGAGATGTTTTAATAAGGGTAATTTATAATTTGCAATATCTAAGGTCTAGGGGGACAGGAGGAGAAGTGTAATCTGGAAGAGGTGTACAGTAAAACACTCAAAATCCGAGGTTTGATAGTATCTGTGTTGTGGTGTCGCTATTTCTTGATCTTAAGAGCAGTAACGGAGATATTCAAAAAGTTGGGAGACAGATGGAAGAGGCATCGTAAGGGATGTCCTGTACTTTACCTGGGAGCTGCATTCAGGTTGAACTCTTGCTGTACTTTGCAGTACAAACACTAATTTATCTGTCACACATACAGATAATTTTGCTGCTCTATTTTGAATGAGCCAATCCACTTAATTACTCTTTGACTTTGTGTCAATAAAAAGAATAAAGCTTTTTCCAAGATATTAATGATAGAAGAAAGTTATATGAATATTATAAAAGCTTAATTGATTACACAATTAATGCATCTTTTATATAGTGGAGATATTATTTTTTGTGGAGAGGGACAGTAAAAAAACAAGAGATTTAAAAGACACCTGAAAGTTTGCATTCATTTTGAGAAATGAATTAAACTTGGTTTAATATTCATGACTAATAAATCTCTTATAAGAGCTACTTATTTAATCCTGGAAATATCAAAAATGCTACCACTACATTCTTGTTTTCATCTGTTTTCATCTTACCACATTTAAACTGCTAAAGACTTTTTCACTGGTGGGACTCTTTTTTTTTACAAATTATGTTCTTAAGTGTTATGTTTGTATATAAGCAGACAGAAAAATAACCTTGATGTTATTTGATCCCTGAAGACAGGGATCTAATATGCGGACACTCATGGCAGAAGAGAGTGTCCAGTTTGTAATTTCTTAACACATCGTTTTTATCAAATATCAATTGATGAAAATGGTCCGAATTTTCAGAATGCAGAACGCGGGTTAATTCTCAGAGTAATTCTCAAAAAAATTAAGAGAGAGAAGAACGGAGATCCTGTCCAGAAAGACATAAACTATTAGAAATAAAGAACATATTTTAGAAGGAAATGCTAAATTAATTTTAACTCTTTTCTAGTCATCACACTTTTGGGATGGGATTTCTTATCGTAATTATTATTGACATACCAGTTTTGAAATCCATGTTCAGATGTTTGCATTAGCCAACATTTCATCTATATAGAGCAATCCTTCAGATTTTCTCTAGAGATCACTCATACATAAAATCAAATACAGCGTCATCCTTATCTTTTTTTCACAGTGATAAAAGATATTTATTTCACAGGCACCTTTAAGTGGATGATTGTGTTGATCTCCAATAAGGTATAATTCTTCATTTCACAAAATTGCATAGCTAAAATTCTTGCTTAAGTTTAAAGATTTAATCTTTATCTCAAAAGAAGAAATTTAACAGATCACACTTTTCTCCAACTGGAAAAAAGATATTTTAATGCATATATAGCCATCAGTTTTCATAATGTATTCTACTAAATTTATTGCTGTGTTTCGCACTACATTAAACTAAAGCCCATAGGATTAAGTACACCTTTATGCTTTGCTGATTTTAATGTTAATTGTCCATTTTCATGCGTGATGTTTTAATCACCAATGAAACAAAACCCAAACTGAATTACATGACACGCTTTTAAATTTTAACCATATTTCTTTTTACTTCCTCTGGGTAGCTTTTTTGACGATAACAAGTCTCTTAAAGACTTAACAAGTCTTTTTCCCAGAAGGATTTTTTTTTACTCTCTCAGGGAAAAAAATATGTAATCTTCCTCTGAACAAGGACTATGTATCACAATTTTGTATTACATAAAATATATATCTTGAAATAAACATCTGAAGGAATTTATATGACAGGCCAACCTCACCATGAACTGTAACGTTCAGGGGTTTTACTTTCTGTCGTGGTTTCAGCTAAAAATCACTGAAACCGGACAAACAGATGGCCCTCCCCCCAACATACGAGAGGAGAGTAAGAGATAAGGAGATACAGAGGTTTAGAATTAACTAAGCTACTTTAAAGAAGACTTAAAATTAAAATAAAAAGAAAATAATGAAATGGATACAAACTATACAAAACCGTATCAAGCTCCCAGGATGACAGTCCCGTCACCGGCAGGCACTGGGGAAGTTCCAGACTGGTCTCAGCGACGGATGGTAACTGTATTCCAGCTCTGGAGTCAAGAACACACTGATCGGGATAAAAGGCAGATGAACAGACAAGATTCTCTTCGGACCACCTCCTGTGGTCGGCCACTACAGGAGAAGCAGGAAGAGAAAGAGAGAGCTGACCCCTTGATCCCTGAGCTTTTATACTGAGCATTGGGCAGATGGGATGGGATACCCCAGTTCGTCAGGTTTGGGTCACCTCTCCTGTCTGTTCCTCCCCACAGGTGAGGAACGCTTTTCCGTTTCTGACCCTCTAAGGGGCAAATAACGATAATTGTCTGACCTTGCTTGTTATAGCAATAAGTTTAAGCAAAAGCCTCTCCGCATACCAACCCTTGGCACTTAGCACAAACATTGTTTCTCTGACCTTAAGAGAAAGACTGCGGCCCCTGCCCTTGGGAATATCTCAGAACAGAGCTGTAGCCAGCAGGGGAAAAGAGGAAGTTACCATGTTATGCACTTCACAGGCTCCGGATATACCAATACATACTTGGTATTCCAATTAGTATTAAATTGAATCTTGTTCTGTTCAGTGCAAGCGAGGCTACTATATGCGAATTTGGAATCCAAACTGGATTTAGTCCAACATTTCTACGAAAGAAAGCAGATGGTTTTTAGCTTAATTCTCTTTCAAAAGCAGAAAAATTAAAATGATTATGCGTAAGACGTAAGTTTGTAAGCACTTCTCTAAATTCTTTACTACTTGAGGAAAACAATATTTGTTGGCTGTTTTCAACTTTTAAAGATAGGGCATATACTGCCATCAGAATTCTTTTTATTATTGTTTCATCGTTTCTGCATAACATTGACTTGTCAAATATGAAGGCCCATAAATAATGAAAGATATGGTAACATAGAAAAGAGAAAGAAAATATTTTTACTGAAGCAATAGCTATCCTTGTAAAACAGTTTACTTGTTAATCCATGACCACTCATAAATATACATGTTTTTCATTCACCACTGCAAATTAGCAATGACTTACAGCTATGAAGGGAATGAAAATCATACCGTACCAGAAGACCATGGACAAGCTTTCTTTTTTCTGTATGGAGTGTACAACCTCCATATTTACAGATCAAAGTAGATGTCTAAAGTAAATGTAGTTTTTTCCTTGATTCAGCCAATTCCGAAGCACATATTTTAATTTTAATTAATTTTGGAAAATCAATTTCCAAAAAGCAAAGCACATATGTTTAATCGTATAATGTATGAAGCTTATGAAAAAAGAAGCGAAGTGTTTCGGCTTAGGTGGAATCCGTATCTCAATTTTTAGTCTGATACGCACATGATGCAATTTATTCAAAACAGTTATGCGGAAAAATTTGTTGTCAAGAATAATGAAATAAGATTCTTAACTTGTACTGCATCTTTCTTTAAAGTGTAGTTACCCTATTAGTTCCCACTTTTCTACCATTTAGAGTGTTCCCATTTATACATTGAGATGAAAATTACCTAAAAGCCTGTAAACAACTAATCCTCAAAATAAATTATCTCATTTCCTGGTTCATAAAACAGTAGAAAACAGATCTTGATTTGGGATCTTGATATTCCAAGTCTCTTGTTATAAAAAACAGACGCAGGAACAAAGCTGTATGACCTGTTGTATTACCTTAGTTACATCACTAATAGAAAGAAAACTAATGGAAAAGATAAGCTGAGCCATGACTACACAGCATCTTCCAAAATCAGTGACCAAGACATATAAGTTTTAGTAGTTGGAATTAATTTTGCAGTGTCTCCATATTTTTTAATTACCGGTAGATATAAATATCCAACAGACACAGGTGATTCAGGCTTTTGGCAGCCCCAGAAAGAGAGGATGGAATTCTTGCTGGAGATATGATGTATGATCCTTTGGGTTTTCTTAGTTTGTTCTCCTTAAAACAAATAAATAAAGCATGAAAGCTAAAGGACTAAAATATTCTCACAAATTACATATTATGACAATAGCAGAAATGTCACTGATCCTTCATTGATAACGTGTCTAAACATTTGTTTGCAAGAGCACAGTGCAGAATTGAAGTGTACTCATCATACCGTTACTGAACTTTAATTTGTTACTCATATAAAATCTAACGCTCGGAAGTGTGTTGGGAGGAAAGAATGTTAATTCTTACTATGTCCTTCCTTAAAAGGCTTCCATAGAGAAAAACCACTTAGCTAATTACATACATCTTAAACGTGAAGGAACAGTGATTCACAGAAAATGCTAGTGGAATTTGTATTAATAACATGTCCAGTATGAATCTTGAAAACATGAACTTTGATTACTTGAAAACCCACAAAGAAACCACTATTCAAATTTTTCATTTTTTTTTTAAAAAAAAGTCTTAACTCTCTTTTTCCTTTTTGAAGTCTACCTAACTCAAAGTACTGGCAGCTTGAAGCTAAGTATGCGAAACCCATCCAGCAACGGATGGTTTTCCATTATGTTAAAATTTTCCATTAAAGTCTTTTGGCGTCTGGAGAAAAAATCTTATGAGGGGGCTGGAAGTGTTCACTCTACTGAAGCGGAGGTTTCAACAGATTGTAGAGATCTACAATCTTCTACAACAGATTGTAGAGATCTCTTCTCCCAAGTCACCGGTGATAGGACAAGAGGAAATGGCCTCAAGTTGCGTGAAAGGAGGTTCAGGTTAGATATTATGAAAAATTCTTCACTGATAGGGTGTTCAGAATGGGCTGCCCAGGGTTAAGGCACCTGGAGATACTCCAAAGATTAATTGATATGGTGCTCAGGAATATGGTTTAATGTTGGTGTGTGGGTTTTTTGCGGTTGGATTAGATGATCCCTTCCAACCTCGGTGGTTCTTTGATTCTTTAAAAGACAGGAGTATTATAAAATACTTCCTAATACACAAATCCACAACATATCTCATTAACTCTTTTGTAAAATACTGATGCACGGTGTAAATCAGTATTTTGCATGGGATCAGGATTGTGCATTTGAACGAAATCTGTCTCACTTATCATGCATCTGGTTCTTGTTACAAGTAGTTTTGTGCTGTGAAAACTGGCATTGGATGAAACTCAATGACGATGTACTCCAAGAGTTAGCCTAATGTTCTGCAGCCACTAAGTTATAGTCGACACAGGGAAAACTGTTGAAATACATAGTTCTGGGTCCTCGGCACAAACTGTTCTGCTGTGATGTGATGTGTGCATCACTTTCTGTTAAATAATGCTATATGTTCACGGACATAGCCATGAATCCTGCTTCACTGATATCTAGGTACACTGTCTACATTGTCTACTACTAAGTAAGCCTTTTCCAACTACTCCCATACTATTTCAGCCCTTCAACGGCCTAATGCAGTTAATGAACACTGTCGCACAGCTCTGCAGTGGACTGGAATCCATCCACCCACCCAACTGTATTTACGGCATCAAAGTTTCAAAGCCTGTGTTTCAGCATAGAGATCTAGTTCCCTAGAATCATTCAAGTTTTTTTATCCCTGACAAACACAGAGATGATGCACATACCATGCATCATGTGCATGAGACCATCTGGCTAAGTCATAAGATCTGTAGAAGAGCCTTGCACTATGCCACAAAAGACTAAGACATGGTTGTAACTCAAGGGAATGTAGAATGCAACTGTATACTTCATGAGCCTCTCCTAAAACGGTGTCCCTGTCTCAAAAAGATTCTTCCTTACACTCTTGACTTATGATTCAAGGTTACTTGAATGAAACTTGTGGGGAAGATAAGGTAAGGTGGAGAAAAGTATGCTATTCCTAGGAATAAGATGGATATATCATTTTGAAGCCTGACTATTTCTGTTAAGCCTTGGACAGTCAACAGCAAACTCCATGACAATGTGTCAACCTTATACAACATGTCTGGCTTGTGGCTAACAGCCGTAAAAACAACAAGGATACTTAATCAAAGCCATAAACGGGCAGAACTGCTCATAGAGAAATGTTATCCCTTAAAAGGCAGTCTTGTAGATAAATATTTCTTTATCATGACAAATAATACATTTAGGCTGCATTTCTCCATTTTTGGAGTCATGGACTTTATTAGATCGTTCTCTCATGAATGATCTAATTCTCATTCTCGCTCTGAAATTTGACTTGCTCTCTACTCTTTTAAACTCTTATTTTGTTTATCTTCTTGATGCTCAAGACAAGTAGTTTTGGACTCTCTTCCTACTGGCTGATCTCCAAATTCTCCTGTATTTTGCTCCTTCCTTTATAAAAATTTTTGCACTTTTTTGACATAGACAAAATATTTAAAATGAAAACAACAAATCCAATATTCTTGAAAACAGGTAGGCAAGAGGCCTATCTTCATCTAGGCAAAAGGCCTTTGTGGGGGAATTCTCAGGCTTTTTAATACAACAGAATACTCACCCATGTGAGCAGAGCATCAATCAATAGTTTATATATATAGAGGGCCTGGTGTTCAGCAGAGGCTGAATTCCTGGCTGTACTGAATGCTTAGGTGAGAACATGATTTTAAGCCACATAAAAAGAAAACGAACCCTTAATTGTATCCTTTCCTTTAGGAAAAATAATAAGCCTAACCTTTGAAAAGACAGGGAAATCTACTAAGTGATAGTAGTCATGGTATGAAAAGTGCTGGATATCAGGATTTGTTAGGTTGCATTCTAAGGCATAAATATCTTTTTTATATAAATATTTTTTTTATAAACAAGTTCATCTAAGCATTATGATTATTTAGGTAAAAACAAGAGAAAAATAAAAGAAACTGATTACAGCAATACTGACCTAGCTTCACATTAACATAAATTATTATATGTGCTTCTTTCCATGTATTTTCACAATCTATATTTAGGAGCGTAGCTGTGGACCAGAATCTGATTTTTTGCAGAAATACAAGAAAAAGAAGATATGCGAAATAGAGGATAACTTTCTAGTAGCCTAGAAAGTCCTCTGTGTAAAAACAGTAAATGTTTTGACATCAAGTCCTGCTCACTCGCACTAAGAGTGAGCACTAGACTGAAGTTTTTGGGTACCATAGCCTCCCACGGGAATGCAAAGCAGAATGTTTTTTCTCAACACTGCAACACATCCAGACTGTCCTGTGGGTTGCACTGGCTTCATTTGGCATCCTATAGCTTTATCCTGTGCTGTCTTTGATGTCATAATCTAGGCTACAGAAAGCCAATATGAATTAACTCCTTTGGTTGTTTTTTTTTGTTTGTTTGTTTTGTTTTGTTTTAAAATATATAAGTAGTCTGTTGTTTGTTTTTTTAAAAATTGTATGTGCAAAGTTGACTTGAGCATTTAGGCTGGGATTTACATTCCTACATGGTTCTTAAGAGAATGCAGACTTTGAATTCAAGTGCTGAAAACAGTTTCTCGTAGAGCTACATGTCAAGTGCTGAACTGTGCTGAAATGTAAAACCATTCATTGTAATGAATGCAAATATTTTCTGCCCTCCCTAGAAGATGTTACAGTGGCAGTTGGTGGGATACTGTGAACTTCAGAGATGTCAAAAATTAAAATAAGTGAAAGTTGTTAAAGGAAAAAGATAAAAAATGTTACTTTTCAGACAAAAATTATAAATGTCTGGGCTTCTGACAAAAGTCTGTCTCCCTCTACATTTTCACTTGCAGAATACAAAATACTCTTATTTCTAAACTCAGCTTGCTTTAATCTGAGATATGCTGCTCAGCATATTTAAAAAAAGCTGCTGCTTTTTTAAATTATTGATGCCTGACTCAAGAAACACAAAGCGAATGTTTTATTTTTCTTAAAGTTGCATCATACAAATTGGCTCCCAATGCAGAAGAGAAAGTGATTTGGAAAAGCATTTACAGCTGTGGGGGATTGCAGAAGCAAGGGATGTCAAAAGGGGAAGTTATCAAAGATCTCTCTTACACACAGCTTAAAGGAATGCAATATTTTTTGTCTTTTGGAGTTGGTTTGCAGCAGAAGCATTTTTTTAGAAGGGAGAAATAGATACTAGTTCTGTCAAGAAGGGTTGTCTGAGTATAAGAAGAGATGTGTTGAGATAAAGAGAAAAATAAAATTATCAGATTTTTATGGTAGATTTAATTACTATAGTTAAAGAAGTATATAGGGGCTATTGGAATGAGTATTACAGATAAATATATTGGTAAATATAAAGAACTGCATAAAATGGATTCCCATGCTGGAAACAACTATTTGGAAGAAGGAGTAGACAGAAAATTAAGCTAATTATTGTAATTATCGTTACCAGGTGTTTTCAAATATCAGAAAACTTGAATCACTGGCTTAAAGTAAAAAAAAAAGGCTCATAAACAAAACAGAACTCTGAAATGCTGTGCTTGTCTATGTGTATGTCTATATGCTTGTCTAATTTGCATAAACTTCTAGATGTGGAGCGTCTCATACTGTGCAAGCAGCAAGATCTTTATCATTAAAACTTGAGAAACTCCAAGTTCAGGAAGCTGAAATAGCACGCCTGTGTTTCAACTGGAAGCTTGTTTTTACAAGATGTTTCTGAGAATGAGGATGTAATAAGCTATGACTTAGAAGAGCAGAATTTTTGTTACTGTGACCAATTGTGGATGAGTTGTTTTAACCTCGTGGAGAACTGTATGGAAGACAACATGCCAGAACTGGTCTTTGCCAGCTCCACTGATGGATCCACGCTGTCCTCTGAAGTGTTTGAGAGTGACTCTTTCAATACCGGACTAGTTTAGACTACATCAGCTATCTTTGATGCCAGAACAAAACATCTGTTATTCTGTGAAAAAAGGTCAAAATGGTGTTTAAAAATAAACAAACAAATTTCCCACTACAGACACGTATTCACATGCAGAACTTTTAGTTTAGACTCTTCTGCCGGAAAGATACTTACAGATAGCTAGAGTTTGTAGGATCAGCGATAAGAAAGTGCAAGCTGATTAAATGCATTGTGGTGTATTTGGGTTTTTCAGTTTTATTGAACCTGTTAGATTATTGATTTCTTTTATATATTTTGTATAAGCAGAACTTTTGGAAAGATAAAAACCCCTATGCTAGGGAGAAGTATCTTAAAAATCTTAAGACTTCTGAAGGTTTTTTGGTTTTCTGTTTAAAAACATTTTAAGCACTTTAAGCACTCATTCTCTTCCCTATCCCGCCAAACCAACCCACATTCCTCCATAAAGAATTTCTTTTTCCTCTCTTTCCTCTTTGGGGAGTTTGTTTTTGTGTGCGGTTTTTTTGCTAAAGGCGGCAAAACTGCTGGCAGATCTTAGACTCTAGCTTGTCTCTAACAGCCTGTATGTCCAAGTTTAACTCAAATTGGGACAGGATGTTGCAAAGAGGATACCTTTCAGAAGCATACAAATTCCCGATTTTGATGTAATAAAGATAATTTCAGACTGCAAATCGTTTCTTGGACTAAGTATGTTTCAAAGAGCCCAGCTGATACCTGCAGTCAGGCTCCAAAATGTATTTGAATGTGTGAATATTAAAGTTTGGGCCCGGGTACAGCTAAGCCCATACAATCACACAAATAAGTTTCACCTTCAAAACAATGAAGAAATCTATTCAAGATCCATAAGAAAAGCCTCATTCTTTTGGATAGCCACTTTCTCTTTGTGTTTTTCTGCAGCCCAGCAGAACCATTGCTGACTCCTCCAGAGCACTTCCACTGCTCTCCCCGGAGTGAGCACACAGGGAAGCTCAGCTGTTCTGAGCTCCCTTGCTCACTTTGCTCCTGCTCCTTAGCTGCTTTGCAACACCTTGCACTTCCGCATCACCCTCCATGGTTTTGTTTGTTTCTACACGCAATTTTAGGGCAGGTAAAGCAAATCTGTGAGACTTGGAAGAGGAAAGAGAGGAAAAAGAAATTCTGTATGGAGGAGTGTGGGTTGGTTTGGCGGGATAGGGAAGAGAATGAGTGCTTAAAGCATCCAAAATAAATTAATTTGATCAGAAGCACCGACAATTGTTACTTCTATGATTTTAGGGAAGCTGGAAAGCAAATTAAGCATTTTGTCTCCTAGACGTCATTTTTTGCTGTACTGGGGAAATAGTTCAATAGCTATTGAACTATTTATTGTCTGGTTGATGACATATGGTCCCTTTTAGGATTTCTCACAACAGGATGTCTTGCTTTAGAAACTCCTCCCCTAAAAAAAAGGCTGTATTTAAAGGAAATTAAATTATCCTTAAAAAGTAGTCTGATTATTGAACTTATGGTAACACAAACTACTTTTTGTTTTCAGATTTCTGGGAAGAAGTAAAGGTGAAGATTTTCCATCAAAATGTCAATGGTACTTCCAAATCAGCAAAATATATAGCTGATCTTTACCTTTCTTTGGTGTACTCCCTTTTTGAATTTGTTTCAGAGCATTGATAAATTTGAGAAAGCAGCCTCAAGCATAGGCAGTTTGGGAGTAGCCTATTCTGGAGGAAGAAGTTAGCAAACGAAAAAAATAGTAGAATATCTATGTGTTAATGCTTCCTATACGTTTTATGTTTGATCAGTGAGCCAAGTGACGTGAGAGTGAGATCTGAATCTTTCCCCTTTCTGTAATTTCCCCTTTCCGGTCCTCTTCAATATATTCATCAATGACATTGATGGAATATACCGTCAGCAAGTTTTTTTTAGGATCTGAGAGGTGATTGTCCCCCTGTACTCGGCACTGGTAAGACCCCCACCTCGAGTACTATGAGATCCCACTGGTGAGATCCCACCTTGAGTACTGTGTCCAGTTTTGGGCCCCCTACCACAAGAAAGACATTGAGGTGCTGGAGCGGGTCCAGAGAAGGGCAACGAAGGGTCTGGAGCACAAGCCTCATGAGGAGAGGCTGAGGGAGCTGGTGTTGTTCAGTCTGGGGAAGAGGAGGCTGAGGGGAGAACTTCTCACTCTCTACAACTATCTGAAAGGAGGCTGTAGAGAGGCGGGGGTCGGACTCTTCTCCCAGGTCACAGATGACAGGTAATGGCTTCAAGTTGTACCAGGGGAGGTTCAGGTTAGATTAACTTTAAATTAAATTAAATTAAATTAAGATTAGTAAACAAATATTTCTTTACTGAAAAGGTTATCAAGGATTAGAAGGAGCTGCCCAGGGAGTTTGGGTGAGGCACCATCCCTGGAGGTATTCAAGAGACAAGTTGACATGGTGCTCAGGGATACGGATTAGTGTTGGGTTGATGTTGTTTTGAGTGTGGTGGTTTGTGTGGGTGTATGGTTTTTTTAATTTTTTTTTTTACATTGGTTGGACTAGATGATCTTTAAATGTCCCTTCCTACCTAGGTGATTCTGTGATTCTGTAATGAAAAGTTTATGATGACTTCTCCGAACTTTTGCTCTTAGATCAGCATGTTCATAACGATAATAACATTTTGTCTCTTAGAGGCTTTATCTGGGAGTATTTTCTGAGTAACTGATTTTCTCACCTCTCCCAAAAGGTATGGGAGTGCAAAGTGTATTTTGAATGCCAACCTAGTAAGTTTACCAGAGTAAAATAGTAAAAGTGATTGTTTCCTTTCAAGAATCCATGCAAACTGGAATAAAAGTTGTTTAGCATCAGTTCATTGACTTAATTTATATTGGATCTATTGCAACCTCTACTCTAGAAGAATTGTTTCAGCTATTATCACATTTAGATACAGAGTGAGTTCTAATCTTGCTTAGTTTTCCTTCCATATTTCCAGGATGAATGAGTAAATTGAGCCTTGCATAGAAGCCTGTCAACTCATAGTTATTTCCCAGGACCAATATTGTAACACATTTATCTCACAAATCTATTCCATTAAAGAATGCCAATACATATGTTAGACTTAAAGACTTCCTAACTGCTCTTACCTTGTATCAGTCCTGTTGTTCTGAGTCTACAAGCTGAAAACATTATCTCCTGTCTATGTCAGGAGGTCCTTTGTTCTGTATTCTTTCCCTAGAGACCTACAGCACTTTGCATGCCATATTTCCCCTATCAAGTCTGGCAGGTACGCTCGCAGGTTTATAAAGGATTTAAGACAAATATAAATGTCAGCTGCAGTTTTCCTATTACAAAGGATATGGCATAAAGGAAAATACATAGCTTGTTTATTTGTTAAGTGAGACAAACCTTCCTGGGATTGTAGCCACTGGGACCGTGACAAGGCAGCAAAAATCTGGAGAAAATCTATAATTAGGTATAAATTCTCTCTGGGAACAGTGGTGTGTATATTCTCACAGTTTCAGTGGAACAGTGATAGCCAGTATCAGGTAGAAATCTGCTTCATCCTTTGAGAGAGAAAGGTTCTCTGGAAGTTTTCACATGCAAGATCCAGGCTTTCATATTACCTTGGCTTAGCAATTTGTTTAGGACTATATACCCTAAAGGATCTGGGGGTTCAAGCTTAATCAAGTGTAAGTAGCATGCTTTGAGAAAAAAAATATCACTTCTGAATGTCACTTCTTGGAGGAAAAGGAATGGTGTCCCTTGGATTCCCTTACAAAAATAAACTTTCTGAAGACATTTTGCTGCTAGGAATTTGTCTGGGTATTCAAAAAGTGACTGAAGTAGTGATAGAGAAAAATTAAGAGCCTGGAAAATGGGGACAAAGAAGATGAGACATAAAACCACAAGATTACTGACTTGCTTCCCTTTTTAAACAGAGTTCTCTCTAATTTATACCCAGTCCTATCCTACCTAAAATTTTCTGGCTTTATTCTCAGAATAAAACTGCTGTACATAAGTTTATTCAGTGCATGCAAACAACAGTGAAAATTTTATGTGTAGGCGTATTTGAATTCCTGAAGCTGTAAATGAGACTTACTCAAAGTTTAGTGTTTAAAATGATAATAAGTTGCATCTGTATATATAAATAGATATATGTATCCTGGTATTCATGGGAAGAGTATATTAAAAGTAATTTTTCCTTCAAGTGCAGAGAATAAAGCAAATCTGTCTTCTGTCGGTCATACTTCTCCCACATTGTCTTAGAGAAAGGGATTTGAATTGTTCAAATAATGGTGTGGCCTTGACTTAAATAGAAAAAAGAATTAAAAAAATATTGATATAGAAGATGGCTGTGCAATCTGTGGGGCTTCTATGGCTGTTAACATGTGTGCATTATTAATTCAGTAGCAGTAGTGGCTATTAGTGATATTAGTGCAGCTGAGTGTCAATATTAACATGTACGCATTAAAAATGCTACGTTTGCCTTTTTTTTTTCCCCCTTCTAACATGCATGATCAGTTTTAGGTGTATCACTCTAAAATTCTTATTATATTCAGCCAGTCCAGATCTCATTACATTAAACAAACGCTGTACAGGAAGAATCACATAAATGATAAATGGCATAATGTTATTCATGAATTTTCTTACTGCAGTAGATTGGAAATATGGTAAAATATGCTCTTATAACCGATATTGTTTAAGTTCTGGTACTGTATTTCTCTATTCTTTCATTACTATTTTAGAGTCTTTGATTCATTTCTTCAGATAGAATTAAATGCCTTACTGTTACTGTTTGTTCTCTACCCTTGATGATCATTTCCATATTTCTGCTGGTCTCTGTCACTGGAAATGAAATTACTGTAGCTTTTGATAGAATAAAGATTCCTTTTCTTAATTTTTTTTTTGGGGGTGTTGTTTTTTTTGTTTATTTATTAAAAGAATTTTTTATTAAAAGTGTTTGTTTATTAAAAGTATTTTTTTAAATTAATCAAAATTTATGACTTATGTTCATAAAATTATGTTCAATTTATGACTGTTTCAGCTACTGTAGGTAATATTTTTATTACCTGTTGTCTTCTGCTGTAAAGCTGTTTGCATACTGGTAGTTACTGTAACAGAACAAAGTATGGGAATAGAAATATATACATTCTTCGGTGCATGTATAAAATATAAAATTAAAATATATAAAATATATGCAAACAACCCCCCATATTTAATATTGCATCTGGTATGTATATGGTCTAGGACAACTGCAAGTACGTCTTCTGGAGGAGTCAAATTAATGGAAAAACTCCAATCTTAAACTGGAGCATGCTTTGTGTTTAATAAAAATATTCGATGTAACATTAATTTATATAGGATATTCTAACATAGTTTTAAAACAAGATTCTAGCTAACAAATTCCATATGTTTTCATGATAATTCTCTACATATCCATGACATTTCTATGATGTTTTATTGTTTCTTTTTTTTTATTGTTTCTTTTTCTTAGGTGGCACAAAACCTTCCCATAAAGAAATACAGTATATTCTACTTGTAGTTTGCTAAATTTCTAGTGAAACCTGCGGTATAAAATGTAAAAGTAGTATGTTCTTGACAAGGACGGGTCTATGTATATTGAGCATTGTTAATTATCTGAAAGGCTCACTTCTGCATATTAATTCAAGAACTTGTATGTTGAGTGCCTTTCCTGGCATGTCGCTAAAAACATTAAGAGCGTAATGATGTACGCTTTGAGCGTCACAAAAGAAAGTGTAGTGAAATGCAGCAATGGCAAAGTCGATGAGTGCTGCGAGTTGGTTTTAGTGAGACTAACTGCAGCTAATTCACAAAACTTTGTCCTCTTCTCTCGCTTTCCTGGCTACTTATGAAAGAGGAGGGGCCAGCAGCTGAGTTGGCAGATCTTTGGGGCATCGCATTTTTCTCTACTTTGTTTCACTCTGTTTCTGTTCTCACCAGTTTGGGGTCCTTCTGGTATGCTTCATATGTGAATGATGATTCACATGGCCATGAGGTCTTGAGGGTTTATCTAGTGGTGGTAGCATTACTCACTGCATTGCTTCTGTGAGTATGGGCTTCAGAAGTTACTGTCAAGAGAGCAATTTTTCTAAAACATTGACGTCTTTCTTGACCCACCAGTCCTTGGGTTTTTTTATTTCCATCTGCTGTGGCTTTGAAGAAGAAAGCAGATCAGATGACTTGCTACTGGCTTTTTATTTGCAGACCATGAGGCTTATTTATAGATCAAGCCAATTTATTTTTTTGTTTATTTATTTCAGACAGGTGAAATGATGCATGATTCCAATTCACGGCCAGAGCAAATCTCTGGGACTTACAGCATAACATGATTAAGCCAATGTAACATAAGCAGTTCTTGAATTGGGATTTACACTCACATAGGAGTATTCACTGATGAAGGATTTTTGGTGACTGATGAAGGTTGTTTTCTGTGACTAGTAGGCCTACTTTTCAGATAATACCAACATACTGATTGGCACAAAATGGCACTAATTAGAGAAATCTGAAAGATCTGGAGGGTCAGAGATATGCTGTTTATTTCTTTTGACTAGTCTCAGATGTGTGAACTGGATTTTTCTGACTTGGTGGTTGAGATATAATAGTCTTCATTTTAATACAAGATTATTATTGATGCTGAATTTCTGTAGTCTTTTTTCCATCCTATCATGTTTGTGATTTCTTTTCACTAAAGTTATTAAAAGGTGTGCATTCTGGATATGAATAGAAAAAATAAAATTATTAGTAGTACATTCACTCCTTTTTACCAAAAATATACAATATTTTTTTCAGAGTGGACTGCTGTGCAAAATATTCTGCGTTATCACTTTATTTACCTTCATACTTATATGAAGGTAAGCATATGAAGAATTTCGCAGCAAAAGGGCTGTTAATAAATGTAACAGTCAACAGGGAAACACCAGCCAAAATACGGAAACGCATATTCACCTTCAGTGCCAGATAAGCTGGTTTCAGGTTTAACGCAAGTTCTCTGACATATGAACATGTAACTGAGACATGTAATAGAGGAGAGTTGAAGGTGATGGGCTGGGGGAAAATGCAAGCATTCAGATGAGCTGTATTTCATTGCTCTCATTCTCTGCTGTGTTGACTGACAACAAAATGGCTACCAATTTCACCTTCAATCCTCAGGTTTATAAGGCAAGCAATCCAAGCTTGATGACTACTATTTTACAAGAGTGGCTGTAAGGGTCTGGGTGCAAGTGGACTGCTTGTAGATAATGCTAATGTCCTTCAGAATGCTGGCGTTTGTCTGTTCAGTTACTGTGTCACCCCGACACAGCACTGTCAACACACTCATAAAGAGCTACTCTTCAATGTCATGGCACTAACTAAAGGCAAGTGTATTTCAACAAGCTAGATGTATTTTTGCCTACATCCAGTCAAGGAGATTTCATAAGCCTTTGCACAATTACAGGTTCCAGAACCTGTAACTCCAGCAAGCACAAAGTGGAAGAGTGTATTGTACAGTAAGGCTAGGTGATCCATCACCTGCATAACAGTCTGTTAATTATTTTGTCTCTACTGTATATAGCTCACAACTACACTCTAGGAGTTTTAGTTAAACTGCAAACATTCCATTAGAAGCCTCTACAAACCCTGTTCTCTCATTAAGCTGGGAACGTGACTGCTCTCCAGCATACACAGTGAAGAAAGGAAGCTTCTCAAGCAAACACATCAGCCTCTCAAGCAATTACATTTCCAGTATGCACATGCTGAATGCTGCTAAGAATCCAGGTCTTTCAACGTGTAACCAGCAGGATTTACAGGTACTAAAATATGGCTCATATATTCTACATTTTACCCATAAATAGGGTAAAGGATGATGGATTCTGAAAGAAACAGACACCTTACCACTGTTTAAAACATTTCTCAATAAAAGTGTCCAATATTTTTTTTTGTTTGTATGCCTTGTTAATTGAGCAAGTTGCCGTCTAAATGGATGTCAATGGTTCCAGAAGGGACCATTCTTAGCCTCTGTTTCTGTAGACTGCTTGTAATATACTAAGCCACTGATCCGTGCTGCCATCAATTTTCTTTGATGCTTCCTATTTTTCAAACACTGAAGCATAATTTTAACCGTGCAAGTGTAACATCTATTTCTAACATAGTTACCTCCTGCAATGTGTTCAGGTGAAATTTCTAAAGACAGTACTTGGAGACCCTCTACATGCATACCATGCCTAAAACAAATAAACTGATAAATAAATAAATGTCAATCTTTAAATCTTGTTTTGAAGACAGATCATGTTATCTCATCAGCTGGAGACTACATCAGTGTTGTGACTTAGCCACTTTATAAAATATTTCCTGAAGCTCAGATGAGGCACATAATAAACGAAAAATAGTGTGTGCAGGAAATATACATTGTATATCTACAAAATGGGCCATATCCCACTGCCATTAAAATTGATGGGAGTTTTGCCATTCACTTCAATCAGAAGCAGTATATAAAGATGAATTGGCTATAAGCACACACACTGGTGCTTTATGGGCGTGACAATATAAAAGCCCTGTGTGAAGTAATGAAATATAACAGTGCCTCTTCCCTCATACCTTCAGTTGCTGTATTGGGAACATTAAACATTTCCCTGGTTTAGAATCATAAAATCATAGAATCATAAAAATTACAGATAAAAAACTACTATTAAGTCTACTTCCTGCCAACACAAAATTATTCCTCCCTGTACCTTTTCTAGTGCAGTCTAGTTTTATACCACTCAAATGTTCTGGCATCTTCTTTTCCTTGTAAAGAATTATTTCATCAGCTTCTTAGTCACACACTCATCTGAGCTAGATTTTTCATAGAAAATAGATCAATAAAGCAAAAAACCCTAACAAAAAATCATGATACATTGCTCTGAATTTTCTCTTATCCTCTTTCACTTTGGAACAATTAGAAAAATACTTTTAAAGAACTCTATCATGTACATATTTCCCTGCTTTTCCTAGCCTACCACATCCAAATGCAGGCAGTAGTAGCTGCACATTTGTTTTTGGTGTGATGGTAAACACCAGATGCAGGCAGGGAGGTGAACTGATCATTTAGTTCTCTGAATTTCAAGCAACATAATTCCAGAACAGTGTTCCAGAGGAGACAAGAAATCTGAAATCTTTGAGATAAAATTTTAGCAGTTTATGGCAGTTTATTGGAGACTTACCAAAGCAGGGAACTGGACTTGGTGATATTGGACAACCTTTGCAATAATATAAGGCACACAGAGGGCCAAGCCTCTTGATACAGGTAATACTTATTTTGTCAGCTAGACAGAATACGGAGTTTGGGGCTACAGTTATTTCTAGGCAAAATCTAATTAAACATTTACTCTATAAACCATTATTTTATTCTCAGTAATACATAAAACTCCCTACTGTCTTATCACACTTCTGGGATTTATCCTGTTTAACACTGAGTACATTTTAAAAAATGGAAAAAGGGCATCTAAAATATATACTACATTTTTATGTGCCTTCAAATCAAGGGACCTCAAGCAGGTTAAGATGCTACAAGAACACCTATTCAGAGATGGATGTTTCTGACACTGACTGCTAGTCTGTGCCATATTCCAGTACATCAAAAGACGGTTTGAAACCCATTAATTTACACTCACTGAAACAAGACTCATGCCTCTAAGGATCTCCCCAGTAGCAAAGAAAGTTACTTGATACAAAGGGGAAATCCGGAGGAGTCATGTCAGGATACCCCAACACAGACGCTGCTATAGAAGTATTACAGCAGAATAGCACAGGTGACTGAGACACAGAGACAAACCAAATCTTTTTCTGATTGCTGTGAGAGCTACTCTGATGCTGCATGTAAATGAGCCTCTTGACTATTTTGACTGCTTTATTTGATTAGCCATGTCAGAAGTAAGGTCAGGCCAAACTGTTACGGTCATTAGAGATGAAAGCCATACATCAGGGAAGCATTGCTTTGGAAAGAACAAGGTAAGAATGTCCTTAATCTGCTGAAGTGCTTACCTTGTTCAAATTTCGTTAGCTGTGCTGCCTTCTAGCGCTTCTATCTTCTTTAACACAAGATTCAGTTCTGCAAAATTTTTTGGAGCACTTCTTACTATAGAATTTATTATTACCTGTGGTTTTAGGGTAGGCACTTCCTTTTTCTCTGTGACCATGAAAAATTACATTACCATCACACAGTGGTAAGCGACCACTGTACTGCCACATCCATACTGATGTGCTATCTCACAGTGAAAGAGTGAGGAGGCATTTATATAATTGACCACCTTAAATACAGCTGTAGGGAGTGGAAATTCTTCTCTGAAATACAAAGAAACCTAGGTTTAGGTTCCATCCCTTTCTCTTGGGAGTAGTTGTGACTTTTTGATTAAGGCATTTTGTTTTGGTACCACTTCAAATGAATTTTTTAAATGGAGCCATGGGAGCCCTGTGATGCTTGCCCATGTTGAAATTTAGGTACAACTATTAAGAAAATAAAACCTTCCAAGGCCAGTAGCCTTGACCTCAAATCTTAGGAGACACCCAGGAAGATCAGCCAATGAAAGCATTTTCTGACAAATGTTTCATGATTGCTATGAACTGTCTTATAAAAACCTATATCTTTAGTAAAAAAATCATGTGGTGGGGACACAGCAGCACCATCTAAAAGCTAAGCCCAGTGACTGCATATGCCCTGTGCTCTCTGATCCGAATTTGACAAACTGATAACTGAGACTTAAAAGTTTCATTTTAACCCGAGTTTCTACCTGGAAGTTAAGAGACTACACCAATATGTACTGTTCAAGTTTCTCATGGAAAAGTCTCATTTATAGCCGATATTGCATAAAGCAGGCCATATTCTATGACAGAATAGACTATTTAAGGCAGATCAGATCCTCAATATTTCCTCCCACCAAATCAATTTTTCTGATAGGAAAACTCCACCGATACAGCCATTCACTTTGCAATAAGCAGGCAGCCATGTTCTATTTAAGCGCTTGCAGCTAATTCAAATACCCTGCAAATTTAAAGCAAGCCCCCCATAGTTTTAATGATTGATGTCCTCAAAGCACATTTTTCTCCTAAGAAGACAAATGAACTAAGGGGGATTCTACCACCCCAGCACAGGTAACTGCTGACTATTCTCCAAAGGAACTCTCTTCTACCCCGTGCCCAGGCACTCAAGGACCTTATCTTGCACAGGGTGCAGCACTGCTGCCCTTCCATACTAAAAACTATGGCATCTCTTCTCCGGTATTTCACATTTTTCTTCTACTGCCATAGTCTTGATCTTGTCATTTCACCCCTCTTTCAGTGCACTTACCTTCTCTTTGCACATCTCACTAAAAAAGCCAAGAGTTAGTCCCCTAGTTGACTATAACACTCTACAGCCATTTGTATGTAATCTTGTTTCCACTCTGTTCCAAAGTGGAGAATGCTTTTGACAAGCCATAATTGAATTGTGTCAGATGTCTGAATAAAGGATAAAATTTGGCAAGCACTGAAGTTGCCTTTATAGAAGGTCTTCATTTATTATTGTGCCCCTCCATCCCCCAAACTAACAGGGAAATTACTTTTTGTATGTTTGAAAAGAGAATGCCAGAAAAGCACGACAGTATTTGAGCCCAAGTTATCTCTTCTGCCTCTGAGGTACCCTGGCACTAATGTGTGCTATGCATAATATGATTGTGAGTAGTTGCACAAACACTGTCTTAATTGTCTTCAATAGACATCATGCAGATTTCTCTGGCTACTCCACAATACAACAAAAATGGTAATTTTCTGGCCCTGCTTGCTCACCTGCCTTTTTCCTGGGGCTGCAGCTCTAACTTAGAGAGTCTGACCTGTTTGCTTGTTTGGATTTCCCTCTCCATCACTGTTTGTGAATGTAGTAGAGGAACTAAATTACAGTTCCCTGGGAAAAAGGTGTAAAAAGGGAAGATGTTGCAGCCTTGTTCTGAAGGTGAACAGAAGCAGTCTTCAGAAATCAGAAGTATCTAAAAGGTACCTGAACAGACATGAAATCTTTTCCAGAATTACCCTTGAGCGGAAGCTGCTTCCCTGCATGTGCAAATCCTGCCCCTTACTTGTACAGCCATGCCTCCCTTCCTTTCTGCTTTTCTCTTCTCATCCTCTCTCCCTCCACACATGCTTACCAAATTCCTATCACCAGCCAGGACCGATCAGAACAGAACAAAAAGACATCTGCAGCACCCTCAACTACCACTTACCTGCTACAAACCAAAATATATATCATCTATTAATTAACCTCGTGTTTCTTTCTTCTCTCTTTTTGGTGCATTTTTAAAGTATTTGAAAACAAACTCTGGGAGATCAGGAAAGGATTATACAGAACTCAGCACAGTATTTACATACATCAGGACGCCTTGCTGCATAATTTAGATCTAATGCAATGCAGTTCACAGGGACTGGCCCATATGCTGAGATTGAGCGAAGTTCAGTTTTCGAGGATCCCTTTGTTCTTTCTGTGATTACCTAGCCCACGTTCTCCCCAACCATTCAATTTAACCACAGATTTTAATTCCATCCCTGAGTTACATTTTTGGCTTTCCATTTCAATATCCACAGGGCAAATAAAACTCATAGAAAGCATTTTGACATGGTTATTGTTATTTCATCCAGTAGCCTGAGATGACTCCAAATCTGGATATTACATTTAATGTTTCTGGGACAGATGCTGTTAGGTCTTTCCATAGGAACACAGTATTATCTGCATACATTAGTAACTTCTGTGCCTTGAGTTGCATACACTTTACATCCTCTTAAGTTTTCAGAGACACTGCTGACAACTTAATGCTATAGGGGCACCTCAAACATTTTTCATCACAAAGCAGGGGAAAGGACAACCATAAGCTCATGATTTCGTCCAGCAAAAGGTGTAGCAGCGAGACAGTATTCCGAGGACAAACTGCCCACCCCATCCTCCTCTTAGTCATAAAAGCCTGAAAAATCAAAGCTACCACTCATGATTAGCATCTGCTTTTGGCAACGAAGATTTTCTTCAGTTCAGGTGCTGTATTTCTGAACATTGCCTTTTCACTGCTCTGTATACTAGGGACAGGACCTTCCAGCAGCCACAGTGCCCAGAGAGGGGACAAATGTTGAATGCTCTGTGACCATAGGTCTACTGACAGAATTGGTATGAATGCAGAGTTGAGGTTCATCAGTTTAACAAGGGTGAGCAGAGAAGAAAGGCAGTGAAAAGCCAACTGAACTTGTCAGAGACAAAAATCAGTTCAGTTACAGTTGCAACACGTATTTCTGAGCTCACAGCAACAGAATCACTGGAGAATCTCATGTGGTTCTCCAGTGATTCTGTTGTTGTGAGCTCAGAAATAGATGGTGCAACTGCATTTCCAGCATGGTTGTGTGGAGCTCCTTAGAGAAGATCTCAAACAATCAGCTTTATTCCTGCCTCATTAATGAGGTACAGAATCACCAATTTGGTAGTTTTTCCAGTATTTAGAAGTCGATATTCTTTTGTGTTCAGAATAAAAAATTATAAAATCTGCATTAATAATCACATTTGCGATTGGAAAAAATCTTGTAATTACATATATAGAGAGATGTACGCACAAAACATATGAAATATATAAACGTATACAGTCTCACACAGATTTCCACAGAAGCAACTCATCCACCAGAAAAAAAACCTCTGTTCTTTAAAACACCATTCCTTAAAAAAATATTATAAGCTTCAACTATGGAAAGGACTCCTCTTTGCATGGAGAGGGATGAAAAGGCTCCATTCTACTTCAAGAAAAGCATTCAACCTAATATATACACCATTACATGATCCATTCATAGTCATAATTCAAGCACTGCTGAATTAAAAGTTTGTACACCTGACCCAAAGGCAGTCTACAGGAAGACACAGTTTGCACGTGTATATACATGAACACTTAACCATAGTATTGTGCAGCAAAATTGATAGGACCTAAAACCAACATCAGTGCATCTTCTCCCTGGGACTCTTTTTCGTTACACACCATAGACATGAGATCATGAATTCACATAACATTTCTTAACTCACCAGATAAGCCACTTCTCCAGGTTGCCTGTTTTGCTCATGGTGTAACGACACTTTCTGAACATTGTGGTATTATTGTGGTTATTAATCATTCTGCATCTGTTTCAAATATGTGCTCTGAACACTGCTGGCTAAACCCATTTACATGTACTGTTTTAAGTACATTTCAATGTAATTTAATATTCCATTTTATATATTTACAAGCTCAAAAATATAAAAATATTTTTTTAAAAAGTTGGTGTTGGTATAGCTGCTGAACTTTGCAATTGTAAACAAAAGACAGTTTTTAACCAGCAAACCATACCTGTTTTGCCACTGCTCAGAACAGTCAGTGCTTAAGATGACAAACTCTGCATGCAAATCAGTTCTTATGGGAAAACAGATTTCTATAAGTTTTGGAGACAGCATGCAGGATTTCCATGACTTCAGACCTTTGAAACCATTTGTTTTAAAATATACTGTATTTAAACCAAATGAGTAATTAAAAAAAACATCACCTTGAAAATAATACAAAGCTCCCTTGACTTCATAAGGACTTCATTAGAAGTCCACATTAGAAAACACGTTCAGTATTTTAAGCTAAAGTAATTTAAGTGTCTAGCTTCCTTCTGATTAGGCAGCAGCTGATACCAAGCTGCAATGCTCTAAATTCAGTTGCCTTGCATGCTTTCATATAGACACACTAGATTAGAAATAAATATTAATTTATGACATATCTCTTATAAAAAAACTAACAGGCATCAGATGGACTACATTTTCTTTAATTTAGCTACATACATTGGACCCCATGCTCTCCCTTTCTCTGGGAGAACCAGAAGTTCATGCTGTTGAATACCACTGAGAAAAGTGAATTCCTGAGAAACAGCTTTGGCCATTTCACTTATGTCCACAGGCATAACATTACTGCAGGAGTTTAGAATGAGATTTATTACATCGCTGTTTTCTGCTTTTGAGAGAGTGCACGTAGAATATACCAGAGATCCACCAGGACGCAATGCTTTAATAGCAGACCTGCAAATAACAACAAAAAAATCAACGTAAGAAGTGACATGTAAGAACAGTTATCAATATATATGAGAAACATAACATAATGAAACTGTCTTATGAGTATATAATTGACAGTTCAGGAAACTACCTTGAACATATTTTGCTTTCTCATTTATTTATGTATTCTCAGTTAACTGAAGTTATTTTTTCATACAACAATGACAAGTAGAAAGCAACATCCATTCCAAGTTGCAGAACATACTTCAAGTATTTGTATTCACAGCACAACTGTGAAAATGCTGCAAGTGTGCATACAAAATGGGTTACATCACATCAAAAGTGCTAGTTAGCTACTTAGCTAGCTGCTTGCATTAAAAAATATCAGAATGTACAATTGCAGTAAAAGGCTGAACTAATTACTGGGCTGTAATTTTACAAACATTTCTGCAAATTCTGCAACTTGTTTAACAGGTTAGAGGACTCAGGAGTTTCACTGAGCTACTACTTTTCAACCCAATTTCCTAAGGAAATACTGTCTGTTTATGTGCCCTTCACCTATTAACCTGTTGATAAATTTTGACTAAACAAAGACAAAATAGCGGCTTAAGATTTCAAGTTTCCTGAAAGCTTCATGACTACTGGTAGATGAAGAGAACAGAGGTTCTTTTTCACTTCCCTACTGAAAGAGAGTTTAAACAGACTGTTTACTTTCCATTAAAGCACATCTGCAAAGTCCTTTTTCAGACACGTAAAATATAACCTATGAGAGTCTAGAAATGAGATATGCACCTATTGCAAACTAAAAGAGTAAGGAGAAAACCTTGCATCACAGAAAAGTGTTCTTCAAATCTGGTACCATCACATAACTGAAAGACCAAAACTACACTAAAAGTTCATTTGCTAAAAAAAATCAAAAAAGTTCATGGTCTCTTAAGGTAATCTCTTTGAATCATACTTTTGGAGCCTCCAAGGACATAATGGCTCAAAGACTGAGTTGAAAACTAGTACTCAAACAGATCACCTCACTGCTTCTGGAAAATAGGTAGTACTAGGCTGAAGCAAATACCACATTAAAATACAATTGTTTCCTAAAAACTCTTTTTTTTGTTTAAAAACAAGAGAATCTGAATAGGTGCATGCTGTTACTCAGTTTGTGAATATCAGAGAGGCAACAAGGTAGGCACTCAGGGGACTGCAAGTGTGTCATTTAGCAAGTGCACAAGGGTAGGGCAGATATTGGAAGCACAGGCTTGTGGAGCACAATGACACACGCAGTCACGCTGCATGGAAAGACACTGCATAATCTTAGATTGGTAGATGTTACTGACAATACTGCATTGACCCAGGGTAAAAAAAAATCTACTGTGAAAAAATAAAAAGAAGGAAAAAAAAACCCAACCCATATCCTCAAATCACACGAACTGAGCAGCCCCCAAGTGCAGGCTGTGTTTCCAAGCCCAGACAGTCACACACAATACCACTGAAACAGCGATTCTGACAAAGATAAGCTGACGACTTGCTAAGGGTGATATCTGAACAGAAAGAGTTGAGAAAGGAAAGAGGAAAATACAAGGGGAAAAAGACAAGTCCTTTTAACAGGATTTGGCCTTTTCAGGAAAAGAATCAATAAAGAAAAGCCTCATCACAAGCAGGATCAAAGCAGATCACAGATCAAAGCTACTCTGAAAGTCCTGTCCAAAATAATATGGAAACACCAGGAAAAATTACTGTTTCAGACAGAGATAACACAATTTTGTTCACCTTTGCAGGTGAAAACTCCAGTGCATTATACCCAATCTCCTTCTCTGAGGAGTGCATGCATTATCCTGATAATATCTTCTATAAATCTTGGTTACATTACTTAGCAAGCTAATTACATATTTTACTGGAGTCTATACTACAATTTTAGTTAGCATATGAGAACAGAGCTCTCTCAACAGATGATGCTCAAAAAAAAATCAGTGTTTAATACCTTTGTTGTATCAATCTTAGGTAAAAAGATGGGAAAGTGAGCTGATGGCTAGCACATTTAGCCTAAGTGCGTGAGTGAGCAGTTCAAGTTCAGCCTGTTGTAGGTAAAGAACAGGTTACAGAGTACTTAGGTAGTCTGAATACTTTCAGTTTAACTGGACCTAATGGACTGATTCTAGAATACTTCCAAAATTAGCTAAAGCTGTCACTGAACTGCAAGCTTACCCCATCTCACACCTCTGAGTAGCTTTTTAGAGTCTGCAAAAATGCTTAAGAATGTCTTAGACACAGGTTGATGTGGGATGACATTTACAATGCCACCTTGAGTAAATAAAACAGAGCAGGTGTCATCCTAATATCTCTTAAATCTTATAATCTAAAATTCTGCAGTTACCAGCACACACTCGAATTGCCCAGTTCCATGTATTCATCCTTCTTCTTCTCCATGTTCCAACACATATATACTCCTTAGCAGGCTACTAAAGCATCAGTACCAGACCTGAGGTCTAAGCGGTCTCCACAGCCTCTCCAGTTACCTTCCTTGCTTGCAGCCATCCTGCTGTGGCTACACCCATCCGTTTAAAAGGGCAGGGCTTATGCTGCTGCTTTCTGTTCTGTGGTTGGCCTGAGCAACCACAGTGTGCCCAAATGTACAGAAGGTAACTATCATAAAGGAAAGCAGGAACATACAACCTTCCCTTCTCATGAACAACAAGCCAGGAAAAGAACTGCATCCTGATCCCCCATCTTCTTGGCCTCATACCAGTTCTGGAAAACATAAAAGCATTTTTCTTCCCAAGTAATAGTTGCTTCCTTTCAAGCTTTCACATTAGTGCTCAAAGAGAACGGGGCTGAAGTCTAAATGGGTTTTGAAAATTGAGCTGATCTTCACAGTATTATGAAAAACCATCTACTTTACTCATTGCTGCAGAATTTCCTCCTCCACCACACCTCTCCCATGATTACTGGTATACGGAGCCATGAGAGGACAGCTAGTTGGCTTTGAAATGTAAAGTGCTTTTTGCATGACAATTAAGATGTTCTTTTAGCATACCTGATAACTTCACTCATAGAAGCAGATAACATCAGCTGCTTTCCTACCTAATAAGCTTGATGCTACATGAACATTTAAACAAGTGAGAAAATATTTTTACCACGTGTAAAGTGGAAAAAGTAAATGGTAAAGGTAAATACCAAAAAAGTAGCTTACAGGGTTAAAACCCTGGAGACTTGATAACTGCCTTTTTCTTATGCTATAGCAAGTAACAACCATTCAAGTCAACACTTTCAAAGGCACTGTGCTCCTACATCTGAGTCACTGGGGCAGTGATTCAGTGGAAAAAGCAACACAGACTTCTGAACAAAATCCTGAAAATCTAACATAAATCCCCTAACTCTAAGCCTCCTTAGATTGGGAATCTTCACTGGCCCACACAAAAAGTGGGTCAGCTGCTCAAAAACAGCTGCTCAGTGCAGTTATCTTTATTCTGAACCTAAATTAAAATATCTAAGGAGGATTACTTTATACCACAAGGTTAATCAATGTATCTATCCATCTTGTCAAGTTCAGCAACAGTTGTTTCAGTGGCTGTGTTCAAAGTCAACCAAGTGCCATCCCTGATTATGCCGTGCTTGGCTTTTGATAAATCTGCACCGAGCTGCAAAATTCAAAGTGAGAAGTGCTGGGCTCAAAGTCATAGGTTTTTTGCATAGGATATTCCATATTGCACTAGGATAAGCAGATTCAGGGGGTTTGGTCCTCTCATTATCAACATGTCAGAAAAGTAATTCATAAGAGAATCTGTTCAAATAAATTTAAGAAACCAGTCTTCCTCTATAATCAATGGGGGGAACAAGCTTATCCACGGGATATGTCAGAGCTGGAGCCTAACTTATACCTAGCAGAACCCACCACTGCTACTCTGACCCCAACATCTAAGAACATAAGTTTCCTCTTACATTAGGCATCTTGGTTATCCCGCAAATCCTTAGAGCTTGACTCTTAGCTGAAGGGATTTGGTTCCTGGTTTAAGGTATTTTGTAGCCTCCAAAAATGGGCTCCAAATCTAGAATGATTAAAAAGGATGCTAGAGAAGACAACACTAGAATATTTTTTTCACATTCCTCTTATTATAATACATGTTTAAAAATAAAATACATTACTTAAAGGTAATTAATATGCAGTTATTTTTCTCTTAGTGGTACAGATGACCTTCATGTTCATTAAAAAACTAGAAGTTTTAGTTTAAGTATAGATTAAGTACAGTTATACTTCATTTCATAATTTTAAATTCAGGTATATACATGTATCATAATGAATTTTACACATTATAGACACTAATACTGCAAAGTTTCAAGCTTCATATGGATAAACATAAGAATATACATTAAAAGCACAAGAAACTTCTTCTGGATCCTCATGACTTGTTCACCTTTCCCTACAATCACTTCTCTTTTAATAACATGACAACCGCTTTGTACTTGCTATCAAGATCCTAAAGATGCACCACTGTCAGCAACCGACGTGTAACTCAAGATTTTATGTTGCATGTTATCATACTATACCACTGCAGAAGTATAAGGTTATTGTTTTAGCACGATAAGACAGTCAAGTCATAGCAGGAAAGACTAAAATTGGTGAAGTGCATCACAATCCATTAATATGCCCTATTTACCAGGTAAGGGCTCCATACAAGATCTCAAAGGTAGTTCTTCCAGAAGATGATATAAAACAGTATGTAAAAGAAGAAACTACGTTATAGGATTGCAAGTACTACTGCATATTTGTTACAAGATGACATATATGCTAAACTAAAGTCAGCTCTCTTCTGGGCTTCTGAACACAACTTTAGTATACACATCAGCAAATCACAGTTAGGAGACTTTAGTGACATCAAATAGTTCAAAATTTTAATGATATTTTCAAATCATCAGTTGCTTAGAATTACAATAGCTAGAAAACTGCAAGATAGAGTGAGATTAACTGAAACAAAATTCTAAAGAAACTTGCCTGATGCTTCTCCATACTTATTTAAACTACTAGCGTTATCACTTTATAGACACTGAATCTACACTCAAATCTTTCAAGCACATAAACACAAGACACATCTACAGTTGTGTAGATGTCATCTACCTAACAAAAGCATGGTCCATTCAGGAAGTATTTCTAAAACAATTTAACACATGCAGATTGCTCTCCTCCTCATTCTAAATGAGGTTTTACAAGGAAAAAAAAAAAATTACCAATACATTGTTTTCAGAATGTGTATTGTACTATGGAAGTCAGAGGTTCAGAAGATGCATTAGAGGAATCTATCCTAACCGCTCATAAAATAGGAGTACTGGGTAACATTTTCAAAAGAAATATATTATTTTAAAGCAGTTTTATTTAGTTTATTTCTCAAGATTTACTTTACATCTGACAACACAGAAAATGCTACCAAAATACTGGGAAAAACAGAGCAGACTTACTATTTAAAATCTCACAGAAAAAAAGACCACTCAATAGCCAACAACAACTCTAAACCAAAAAAAAACACCTCTCACATGCAACTACAACATAATTAGCAAGAATCTAAAAAGAGGATTTTTCACACTTATAGAAAATTAAACATGAAAGGCTGACATTTAGTTCATTCTTTAGTCTTGGTGTCTCAAATATTCTTTTAAAAATAGACAAACAATAAGTATGTATTTCATAGTATACCTAGCACCTTGTCCAGCCTATTCCTCCTGTGCTTGGGTTTATGTTGCATGCCATTGGAAGGGTCAGAATTAATCATGTTAATCATTCAACCATTTTCAGTATTAAAGTAAAAAGTTTACATATATTTTAGGTCGATTTTAAAATAATTCAATACTTCAACAGTGACATCTTTTGGCAATTGGGACGTATTTCTCCTCCATATGCAGGATGATGTCTGATCAGAATAAGCACTGCTAACTCTTTTGTAAGCTATTCAAGAAGCAAAGCATCCCAAGATGTGCTTGCTTTTATCCTCAATCCAATTGTTTTTATTGACTAAAGATATCATATTTTTCCTTCTTCCTCGCACAAGAGACCAGATAAATTGATGTAATATGGACCGCATGTTAAAGGTTTTGGGTTTTCTTCCTCCAAACCAAGTCAAAATGATAATGAAATTCCTCCTGTGTCAAAATAATATTTTTTTTAATGCGTTGCGATGGTTGGTGAAAGAGGTGGGCACAGGAGACAGAGACACTGGTTCAAGTATTCTCTCTGTACCCCAAGCACGTACTCCCTCTGATCCTAAGTAAGGTTGGCTACTGTGGAAAGACACAGCAGATCAGAATAACACAGAAGCAAGAGGAGAAACATGAAGCAAATTTTTTTTTCAGCATTAGATTGAACTATAAAGAAAAGTAGACACGGCCACAAAAAAACCCACAAATCCAAACCCAACAACAAAAACCCAAATACCACAAACCCCACCCTGCTCTGCTTTAATGAAAATTTGTCCTGAAAATGCTATTTCTATAGCAAACAATTTAAAATTCTTCTAAAGCAAAGACTGAACCTTCAGTTTAACATTACCGAGCCTTCTTCTCTAAATCATAGCGACTTCTGAAATCCTGTTAACACAGGGCTATGAGATTTCCTTCACAATATTAGAACTGTTGTACCCTCCTAATGGTAACAGACTGATTTATTTCCCGCTCTCATATTTAAGAGCCACAAGTGCCAACGCAACGCTCAAGAATTTTGCTTCCACTCTCAACATTGTGGCTGCCTTGCATGCTCACACACTGGGTTTCTGCACACTCAGTGTCACTAACAGCAAGGATGTTTCTAGCTGGCTGGCCTCCAGCAGAGATGGGAGCACTTCTCCTACCATGACAAACCTTCAATTCTTCCGTCATTTTAGTCATCTAGAATTACCTTACCTCACACACTCTCAGAGGTCCATCTCTCTTCCCAGCTTAAATTTATTATTTTGAAGAAGAAAAACATTTGTAGCCCAAGCAGAACCTTCTCAAATGGAGAAGGGAGAACTAAAGATCTTTGAAGCCCACTACAGACTTTGCAATACAGCGTTAGATTTATCATTACAGCTCATGAACCATACATAGAGACAGAAAGGACTGAAGGTGAAATTAAAGCAAAATTTGTGTCTGAATTTAAATCCATGATCTCAAAACAGCTATGTAGCTGCTGGGTAGCTCATTTATTTTTCATTATTTATTTATTATTTATTTAATTCATTAAACTTTGTTTTGCAACATATCATGCTGGATTTGGTCCATAAGTGACTCACAGGGCACTGCCAAAGGCTTACGGAACCAGGCAGTAATTGAAACTATTTATTTTAACATCTCTGATGGAAGACAAAATAGAGCCACAACAATGGTCACAGTACTCACTCTTTGCGAAGAAACTCAAACCAACGACGAGTCTAAAAAACTGAGTAGAATGACTCATACCTCCAGCAACACAACGAACAGTGTTTTGGCAAATGGCACAGCACAAACATGCTACATTTAAGCACTTGAAATTAGAACAAAAAATTAAGGCTCCCTTAGTCCAGACAGCAGCTACCAACTGTTTTCCTACGAAGAGGTAAAGATACACAGAGAGGGAACATGGTTTGCCCAGTAGCCTGAACAGCAAACAGGGTTTGTTGCACCCTAAACAGCATGGCCAATTTGGAGCCTGGGGCCAGCAGTCTATATAAAATAGTTCTCTAGATGGAAAGTAGTTAAAGAAGGAATCATCCACACAACCCACAGAAGATTTGTTGGTCCAACAGTTGAAATTCTGAAAAATTCCCAGTGGAGCTAATCGACTAGACAGTTATGGATAACGAGTGGATTCAATGGTCCACTGCAGAGAAACAAATGGAAAAATTCCAGGGAAAGCGCTGAAGAATAGTGTGATGAAGCAATCATCATTTTCTCCATTTCCTATGTGCCTTCTTTCCCTTCTCCACTTCACTGGCATCCACTTCACTTCCCTCCTCAGATCACCTCTCCCCTTCCAGTGCCTCCGGTCACTCCAGAACACCCCTGAACTTTACCCAGGAAGCTCCTGCACAGGAGTCCAGCACAGGCTGAAACAGAAATCTGTGGCACAAGATAGCTGCCGTATTTCTAGAGGGACTTCCTTGTGCTTCTACTTCTCCCATGACATTCAGCCTTGCCATCCTTTTAATGCCTGACACCACAAAACTTGAGCAATTTCTATGATGGCAAATATTTTTAAAGCTCAAGACACTGGTTCTCCTCACCATTGCAATGAACATTAAATAGGCTGATATTGTTTTCAGCAGCAGCAAATCACAAACAAAACTGCATCACTTTGCTTGGACAGGTCAACTAGCTAATTTTAAGTATTTTCTTTTTCAGTCCATCATTATAAGCTCATGTGCTATAAAAGCTTGTCTTAATCAAATCAGAAGTGTTATAGTGGTGCCATATGCAGCTACTCAAACTATGCGGTCATACATTTATACAAAGCAATTTTTGCCTTCACAGCAGCAAAAAACTCAATTGCTCTTCTAGGTACATGTGTAAAACTTTACATTTCAGTGACGCTGAATGTAGAAGGAGCAATATCAGGATTTTTCCAGTAAATCACAGTATTTACTACACACTATGTGAAAAAGACTCTCTTTCAACAACTAAATCTATGATTATATGTATTCTATGAAACCACATCACTAATTTTCACATATCAGAGAAAACAGGATGCTTGTAACTTAAGGTTTGTTACGTTTTCACCAAAGTAGTAAGATATATTTTCAAAGGCCCAGACTGAAGAAGATAAAGTGGGTCCAGTGGCATGTAGAGATTTAGAGGCCTTTAGAGATTTAGGTTGCCAATTCTACCTGATGACTTAAGGGAAAATGTCAATCTCCCTTTACTTCCCATGTGTGCAGATTGGTAAACTACCATGTAAAGTGGCTGCATGATCAGCAGTCTCTGTTCCAGCAAAACTCAGGATTGAAGCAGCAAGACAAACACAAATCAAAAACTTTATGGCGCTACTCATACAACATCCAGCTACTTACACATGACATTAACTAATGACTCCAGTATCCTTTAATTCAGAAAAATATGTTCAGAATATTTGGATTGAGGTTTTTTCATTTCTCCTTCCAAGTAAAACCGTTCCACCTCCCAAACTATTCAATAAGGAAAAAAAAAACCCAACCCAAAACTTCTGTTAACCTTTTCTTGAAAAAGATCAGCAATTTCAAATACCATGTTATGATTGATAGCCAGAGGAAAAAAGTTCTTTATACAGAAGGAAACATTAAATTTATCTCAGTATCGCACACCACTTGTGGCTAGGTTGAGGGAAGTTATTCTCCCTCTACTCTACACTGGTGATGCCACAACTTTAATACTGCATGCAGTTCTGGGCTCCCCAGTTCAAGAGGGACAAGGAGCTACTGGAGAGAGTCCAGCAAAGGGCAATGAAGATGATTCATGGATTGGAGCATCTCCCTTATGAAGACAGGCTGAGAGAGCTGGGACTCTTTAGTCTGGAGAAGAGAAGGCTAAGCGGAGACCTTATTAATGCCTATAAGTATCTAAAGGGTGGTTTGAAGGAGGAGGGAGCCAGACTCTTTTCAGTGGTTGCCAGTGAGAGGATGAGGGGTAATGGGCATAAGTTGGCACATAGGAGATTCCACTTAAATATGAGAAAAAACTATTTTACAGTGAGGGTGACAAGAGCCCTGGAAGAGGCTGCCCAGGGGAGGTCGTTGAGTCCCCTTCTTTGGAGATTTTCAAGACCGGCCTGGATGCAGTCCTGAGTAACATGCTCTAGCTATAGGCAATCCTGCTTTGGTGGGGGAGTTGGACTAGATGATCTCTACAGTCCCTTCCAACTCTAAAAAAATTCAGTGAAATTCAGTGAATTTGTAAGAGGAGATACTCATGTTAAACAGAATCAAACATAGTTCCTTAAAAGTCATTACAAGTGTAAGCAAAACAGGGATTGAAACATTTCATTAACTGGGAAGAATAAAGAGTTTCCTGTATCTCTCCATGCAAGTTTAATGCTTTGAGTTCTGAAAAATAAGAATACATACAACTTGAAAGAGATCAACTAGAAGAATAAGCATTTTGTATGGCTCATTTCATCAAATCACAGAATGGTTTGGTTTGGAAGGGACCTTAAAGATCATTTACTTGCAAACCTGGTGGGGAGGTGGGGGACACCTCCCACTAGACAAGGCTGCTCAAAGCCCCATTCAGCCTGGTCTTGAACAATTCTAGTGATGGGGAGCCCACCACTTCCCTGGGCACCCTGTTCCAGTGTCTTATCACTCTCACAGGAAAGAATTTCTTTCTAATAACTAACTTAAATTTACCTTCTTTCAGTTTAAAACCATTACCCCCTCATCCTATTACTACACTTCCTGACAGAGTCCCTCCTCATCTTTCCTATAGGCCCCCTTTAGGTACTGGAATGCTGCTGTAAGGTCTCCCTGGAGCTTTCTCTTCTCCAGGCTGAAGAACCCAATTCTCTCAGTTTGTCTGCCTTGGTGAACTGCTCCAGCCCTCTGAAGATCTTCATGACCCCCCTCTAGACTTGCTCCAACAAGCCCATGTGCTTTTATGTTGGGGGCTCCAGAACTGGACACAGTACTCCAGGTGGGGTCTCATGGAAGTGGAGTAGAGGGACTGAATCACCTCCCGTGACCTGCTTGCCCACACTAATTTTGATGCATCCCAGGATGCAGTTGGCTTTCTGGGCTGTCAGCAGACATTTCCAGCTCATGTTGAGCTTCTCATCCACCAACACCCCCAAGTCCTTCTCCTCAGGGCTGCTCTCAGTCCATTCTACACCCAGCCTGTATTTGTGCCATGACCCAGGTGCAGGAACTTCCACTTGCCCTTGTTGAATTTCATGAGGTTCGCACAGGCCCACCTCTCGAGCTTGTCCAGGTCTCTCTGGATGGAAGCCCTTCCCTCCAGCGTGTTGACCACTCTACACAGCTTGGTGTCACTGCCACCAGTAACCAAAGCATAGAAAGGTCCTCCAGACTTCTCATGCACCCCAAATTCCCCCAAATCTCTTAACTTTGTGTGTGCATTTTAAAATTAGTCGGAGCTTCTGTGGACCAAAAACTCTATTAAACACCAGTTAGAGATGTTTAATTACTGAGACATGGTGCGTATAGAAGAGTTAGAGCAGTCTGAATGCCTTGCTGCATTTTCTACATTGTATCCTGTTGTTTTTATTTTCAACTGAACCCTAATACAGTTTCTTTCAGCTGCAGTAACTGGTCTAGGAATAATTACAATATTCGTAACAGTTTCAGTACTAATTTATTATGCACTTGGGTTTAACACAAAATTTAATTTCTATCTGAGAAGGGTAATTGGTAAATTCACTCACAGGAACCATTGCATTTTGTACTAGCAGCCAGTATCAGGAAATGAACATTCTCCTCTTACTTTGCAATTTGTTTTCTGCATGAACACTCCAAATAATAACAAGATTTGCAGTGTGTTCTTGGATTATAGCACTCAGCTGGGATGCTTTGGTTTTGGTATTAACAATCATTACAATCTCAATTTCCTTCAAATCAGTGGTGCCCTCAGTGCTTATAAAATTTGCTGTTCAGCATTTATGACACTTATTTACATTTTATGCAGACTGAAGTGGGAAGATTATTGCATCAGTTTCTACACTTCTTTCAGATCTTCATTCTCTATAAATTACACTGTATTGCAAAAAATACTTTTCCTTCCTTTACTTCCTTTCTGATGTTCCCAGCTTCCCCCTCAAGTTGATCTGCTAAAAAAACCCAATAAAACAAAAGAAAAAAACCCAACCAATCAAAAAAAAATACAAATGACCAAACCCATAAAAACATATTAGAAGATTACAAGTGAAGCATTTCTTCAATTAAGAAAGAGAAAATCCCAAATTTTGGGCTGAGTGTCACTTGATAGAAATGAATACAAATTCTCCCTTTCATTTTATTCTTCTCATTTGTATTTTACCCTTATCCTTAACACTACTGCTAAACTGAAATAAAGATTGGTCTTTATCTTTAGCTTAATCTTCAAATTACAAATATTTCCTTAAGCTGCTCACAACAAAATTGTTTTTGATTTACAGATGCAAGGAACCAAGATGAGAACATAAAGCACCAGGTAATCAGAACAGATAAGCCAGAGGTAGCTTTACATGAGCTGACTCACATAAAATTCAGTACAGCTGGATTAGTGTAGGTTCAGCCTTCATGAATATTACTGAAGTATCACAGACAGGATTCAAATCCAATTTTTTGTTTATAATTATGCAGCCCAGGCATAAAACAAAGGCTTGAATAGGGTAGCATTCCACAATTTTAATTTTGCCAAACTTCTAATGCATTTGCATGAATCATTTAGCCTTTCTTGGTCTCATTTTATCATTTCCTACATCCCTTTCACAATGGATCTGAGATGTCATTAGTATTGGAAATTCATTTTAAAGTGATCAGATAAATGAAACAATACAGTGGACAGCTATATCATTTACTAAGTATATGTCAAGTATTGTACCCGATAAAATCTGCAACCTAACCATTTATTTCATATGCTCCAAAATCTATTAAAAGACCCCAAAAATTCCAGTTCTTGGTGAATCTACAGAATCTATAGAACTACTCAGACTGAGCAACAAACTGATATTACCATCCTTTTACTGCAACTTAGGTATCAAAACTGTTTTGTCCTTACAAGTTTAATTCTCATTGCTGTCGCTATAGTAAAGTATACTTTCAACAGAAGCAAAGTTCTCTTCTTGATTTAGGAATAATTCAATTAAATTTGATTTGGATTGACAGGAATGTCTACTTTTTTTATAACAAGGTTCCTGCTGTCATGAGTTCTCTGTTTCAAGATTAAAATCTGGAGTGATTTATGCAAATCCTCAAAATCTTTCTCCATGATATATGCTTTCCTTTGGTAGGGGTTCACAAATTGGATTTTATATGTCAAATATTGAAAAGGGAAAACTGAAACAGGTCAGTGTTTTAAATGTGATTGATTTATTCAAAGGAAATGGGTGACATGATGCATTACTGCAATAAGATACTCATACTTCTGTTATAAATCATAGGCTTCTGCTGGGCCTTTTTCAATGGAAGTCATGCAAAACTATCTTGAACCACTGCAATGGGAACTTTCCATAAAAACTTTCTTTTTCTTTTTTATAATGTTATTTTTCCCTCAATTTGCTTTGACAAATGGACTTCAGACATGACTGTTACTTTGTAAAAGAATTCAAGTCTAGAACATATTATTATATTTTTTCTTCCACAAAAAAAAAAACCTGTAGACTTTGAAATGCTACTCAAATGCCAGCCTATGGCTGGTACCATTAAAAAGTGTAATACATTACAAGCTTGATTTGGATTATTGGGTGGATATTCTTGAAAAATAAACAATTCTCGCTTCCTCACCAAACTGCACATTCTTTTACTTCTTCACCCTATCAATTACGATCAGTAGCCTTTCTGTGCTACAATAGTCAAATGGGTATTAAATTCAAGCAGCATGTTAGAATGTGCAATAGTAGACTCGGTCTCTTCATATAAACAGCCCAGAAAGCAAATCTGAAGCAGCATTAACTAATGACCTAAGTGATAGTTGTCAGCCAGTCCTGTCAGTTAGTGAAGATTGTAATAAAGAACCATAAAGGATTTTGGTTACTAAACATGGAAAAATTTTGCCCCATGTCATTTTATTAGTTACAAAAGGCTCCTCTAGTAGTTTTCCTTTGCACTTCTCACCTTAGCAGCTGAAACTGTAGAGAAGATAACTCTTTCCTTTGTATTAGCCTAAGTGTAGCTTGATGAACATCTGAAGAGAATAGCCAGCTTCTGTCATTTGAACAAGGAGCATCAACCAGTACCTATACAACAAATAAGAGCAACTAAGTCAATTCACAATAAAGATATTCCCTTTCTAACACAAATTCAAAAATTTGCTCAACTGACTTTTGCAAACACTTAAAACACCCTTTTCATTTTCCCTTTTATGGGCAGAAATTATCTAATTATTATATTGAAGTGACTTTATGGAGTTTGGAGAGGTGGGGAAGGGAGAAGAAAAGAAGAAATTACTACTTCAAAAGGACCCTCTTGTTCTCACTTGTTTCCCCCTCTTCCTAATTACGTAACATGCAAAGAACACAACTACAAGGTCTTCAGAATTCACTACCGAGGTTAAACGAGTAACATCATTTAATACATGAAGAAATGCACAATAGGCTCCATAAAATGATTCCTGAGGCTCTGCAAATCTTGTACGTGATCTTGTTTCCCCTTGATAGGGCAGAAATTTTTGCAGGGGAGAGAGAAAAAGGACAATTAAGAAGAGAGCATCATAGAAAGAAAGAGAAGCATAATGCAGAAATGCTAATAAGTAATAACGTTACCTTGTCATATAATTCAGGCTGAAGATCTCCAATCTGCCTACCATCCAGTTTAGAGACTTTTATTAAGTTAATCAAAGGATCTGGGATGAAGGATTCTATTGTCTGTTTCAACCATCTTGACCTCAAATCGTCATATTCATTACAGTGAAACTGACCTTAAAAAAATTTTAAAAATGAAGTAGACACATTAAAATAAGTCTTTATGGTTTTTTTCTGTTTTGGTTTGTTATTTTTTACAAATATAAGGAATTACACTGATTTCAGAAGTTTTGCCATGACTGCCATATTTAACACCGTGTGTGCTAATGTTATTGCACATTTTATAACACTGATGAATTTTTATAAACCTAATTAAATTTCAACATGCTTCTACTGAGTAACCCATACACATTTACTAGCAAACAGTTACGGTAGCAATAGACTTCCATAGTAAAACAAACTTTAAATGTAATCCATATCCAAAGACTAGTGCTAAGTGAGTGCCTTTCCAAGCTCCTTGAGCTATTGTCTAAATGAAGTGCATGCCCCTTTTAATTAATTAATTGCCTTTTAAATAAACAAAGCATCAGTTTTGTGTATCCTGAGCCAAGCAGGCCAAACCCTCATTTATTTGGAGTTTAAAGTGAAGGGTTTTAACAAAAGCCTTTTGGTTGCACTTACTTTTAACAATGTAGCCACAGTAATCATCCTTTCAGAAGAAAAACTACTGTTGCTTGTACCCAGATCAGAAACACAGAATGGTATTTTTTTCCCTCTTACTCCTGTTTTCTGAGTTAATAAAATTTCTTTTTTCATGTCTCTACAGGTTGTCCTGCACCACGTTTGCAACACGCAATATGGTACATCTTAGCATTCACTGAGGTATATTAAGAATCAACTTCCTTACACCTCACATTTACGAGCATGTGGCTATCTTCAGAAGCAGCCATGCAACAAAAGTGGCTTTTTTTTTCCAAATCTTTTGAAAGGTCAATCCACAATTAATTTACCTCAGTGGTATCACCTCATTTCTCTAGAAGAGGAAGGAAGAACTAGCTGTAGTCAACAAGTGCAGGTAACAGTCTCATCAGTAAGAACATGAAGTGCTGTGAACATTCTGAGACAATTACTGCCCCAGCTAACATATACATTTGGAAACAGCAATCACAGCTTGCTTTAACTCCTTGGCCTGGAAAAACTCAGCTGCTGCTTGCTGTTGCCTTCTAAACACTGTGATGATCTTAGCGCCCTTCTGCAACATCTAGGTGGATTGAGGCACAGAGCTTATTAAACACTGATATAGACCAATTCCTCATCATAAGCTTTCTCCTTCTACTTAGGTCTTCAACATTTCATTTATTATGCTCCATTTTACATCAGTACACTTAAATTTACTTATTCTATTTGCATAACACTGGGCAGAGAGGTAGCAAAGGAAAAAAAAAAGTACAAGTATTCTAAGACTGCAGATTACTCACTTCCCTGTGCCTACAAATCCACATGATCTTAAGTAACTTCTTGAGAAGAAATAATAAAGGAGACAAGGTAGGAAATAAAATAGAGCTACTCTACTTCTGTCTGTCAATCTACAGTAACCTATATTTAAATAACTACTGCATTTTTCATCCTCTTCTAAGTAAACAGCAAAAAAATCTTACTAAACACCACAGAACTACTTGGAATATAAACTGCTGGTTTTTCCCCCAATCCAAATCTCATAAAGAAAACAACTGAAATAGCCCAGGTATAGTGCTAGGGATCAGCTTTTAACAGCACCTCAATACATTACCTGGATAGGCACACTGCAGAAGAGCTACTGATTTACCCCCTGGTGCAGCACAGAGATCCAAAACGTCTTCCCCATCTTTCACTTCTAAGGCCAGCACTGGCAACAGCGAAGCAGCATTCAGCAAGTAATACTGTTTCAGTTTACCAGCCTGGTGTGTTTGTGCAGGGAGCCTCACAGGAGTTCTCCTGATGTAACACTTCAACGATGCTGGAAGATAGGGCAAAGGTCCTTGGAAGGCAGGATGATATCCCTTCACACGCAAAGTGTTCTTGAGTTCAGTGGTCTGGCTGAACTTGTTAAGCAGGACAGCGTACTGCCAGCACAATGGGTGCGTGAGTACATCCCTAGATTAAGAAAAGCAAAAGCTATTTAATAACTTGTCAAATAAAATGAGCTCTCCATAGTGTAGGAAGTCTTTCCTTACATGAGAGTAACAATCTCACTGTTAGATGACTCTGGTACAATCAAAAAGTACAAAAAAAAACCAATTTGATTTGATACAATTAAGAAAAGTATGCAGGAAAATAATTTTAATAGGAAACCAAGCCACTGTTTTCTCTAATTATTGCATTTTAAACACTAACTTCTGAAAAAAACGTTCACTATTTTTCCTAATTCTTTAACAAATTACTGTGGAAGTTTTAAATTATGAAGCATAATGCTCTTTCTGACTATAAAGTACTTCCCTAAGGACAAAGAACAACTGTAATATTAGTTGCAAAAATCACAATAAAAGGAATCATATTGGCTTTGTGATGGTTATTCTGGTCAACACTACAAAATGTAGTTTTTTCAAGTGTTCTTTTCTAAATTTCCTTTTATGTTCTGCAAACACTGGACCAGAAAAACTTAAACTGATGGATACTCCTCTAGGACAGTCAAAAGGCAGTACTTACATGGTAGGAACATGCATGTTCATATTTCAGTTCACTTTTTCAGACTTTTCTTACATGGATTTGCCCCATTTTCTATTTGAATTTCTCTTCGTATTTTTCACTTAGCCTCAAAAAATACTCATTTGGAATACTCACTACCTAAAAGCAAAATACACATTGATCCAACCTAAAAGTTTTCAATTTGATTCACTTAAACTAATGCTATGCATCTATGGTTGTTGTGGTGGTTTTGTTTTTAATAAGGGAAGAATTTATTTTAAAATACTTTTCAATCCAAACAGGCTAAACCAAAGAGGGCATTCAGAGGAATCACATGGTTTCTAGGACTCTGATCACATAAGATGCCTTTCCCTTCAAAGTAAAGTGGCATTGATCGTGGGAGCATTCCTCATGCACTTCAGGTGGAAGTCAATTGCTTTTGTTCAAATTCCGTTCGAAAAGTACATAAGCCAAGCAGTGAGCTCCAGGAGGGCTCTTCTGATGAGCAGCAGCAACCAGCTGGCAGGGAAGGGAAGGGAAGATATGTCCTCTCAATATTACAGTCAGCTCTTTAGCTGCCATGTGATCAAAGCCCAAATTAAGTGACAGTCTTTTCTGTACATGTCATTAATATGCAATTTCTTCTAACAAAAGTAATCAGAGGATGTAATTCTCTCCTAACATCTTTGTCCCAGTCTCTCAAGAAACAGCAACTGTTAAGTATAAAGAAATAATTTTTAGACTACTTTTTTACAAAACAGTCAACAAACACAAAAGACAGCAGTCTCTTTACAGAGTATATGCATACAGGACAACAGAAACTTCATCATGTCCAAAACAATGTCAAGGAAAAACCTAAAAAATTCCAAGTTTTAGCCTTATGTTATTTCACACTTTCATGATAGTTGTAAACTGAAAATAAACTAAAACAGTTATTACAGTCCATGACTCTTTTCAAATTTATTTCATGAAGCACTTAATAACCGCCTCTCCCCTCCCTCTCCCATCTCCCCAAAACAACAGACCTGACACTGGTCCATGCATCTCCCAATTCTGTTGTGTACTGCTTCTCAAAATGCTCCAGAACAACTTGACAAATCTGCTTTTGAAGTTTCTCTTTTGTTTTATTTTCCAGCTTCAGAGAAAGGAGGAAAAAAAGAAAAGTCATGGAAATAAACAAATTAAACCCTCTGTAGTTCTCACTGGAATGATTAGAAGAATATTTTATTGATTTTTTAGTACCACTGATAATAGGATGACCAAATATCAAGGTCACATCATGATCTGATCAAGATGTAACTGAAGTTCTGGAGAACAAACAAGCTAATGTACTGTCTTCTTCCTTACCTGGGAAGAAGTCATTCAAAGCTTGTCAGTAATAATTCTTCTCTGTACCCACTGTGGGTCCTGGGACTCTACTATACCAGGTGCAACATAAGCAACACACAATTATGATCATGTACCTTGATCACCTCTGCCAAGATGTGTGCTTAACTAAAGAAATTAGTTAGTTGAAATTTCTGTGGATGTCAGCTGGAGTTGAGCCACAAAGCACTCCAAAAACTAGTTTATTCCAGGAGTAAGGGGAAAAAAAAAATTGGGTATACTTTTGGTGTGGGTTGTTTGGGTATTTTTTCAACTTATGAAAATCTTATAATGAGGGGCTGGGGCGGGGGGGAGGAGAACTTTTTGTTTGTGCTATTCAGAGGGAAGGCCCGAAGGGAAGCACGGGGTGTTGCTGGATGTCCCTCCCTGCCACCACCGGCCCCGGCTGCCCTCCCTCCAGCCCAACGCCGCTCCCCGCCGCACAGAGACAGCTGGCCGAAGGCAGAGCCAGAAGGATCTGCTAAACTCCTGGTTAATTCTGTCACTTCTTAATTAACCCCCCCGCAGCCCATCTGCCGCTCGCATTTCTGTATCTTTAACGGGAAGCGAACTCCGCGCCCGAGGGCGGCGCTACCTCCTCAAGGCGGCGGACGGGACACCGCGGTACCAGAGCCTCCACTGACGGCAAAAGCAGGGTACGACCAGCTTTCCGTACAAAAACCCGCACAAAATCTGGAGATACCCGCACTTTTTTCCAGAGGGGACACGAGGGTTACAAACGGTGTCCAGCCGCTGCGAGTGGGGCCCCGGCGCTGGTGATTAAGGGGCATAGCCTCTCCTCCTGCAGCTGCAAACGCCACCGGGAGCGTTAAAACACCCCGAACCCCCCAACGCCAACATTTCAAATTCGTAAGCTTTGCCTCCAACGCAGAGAGGCGCGGGCGGCTGCGAGGCCTGGCCGCAGGGCCTACACCCGTACCACTCTACGGGCCCCTGCCCGCCGAAGGACGCATAGGAAGGGCCTGAGCACCCCTCCCGCCCCACTTCCGGCTGCCGAGCCCGCCCAGTCCCGCTACCCCACGGCCGCCTCACCTGCCCCGCAGCCCGGGCAGCCCCTCGCCGCGGCTCCGGAGGGGCCCCGGCCCGGCGGGGGGACAGCAGCAGTCGGGCCGCGGTGCGCGGCAGCCGCATGGCCGGAGGCGGACAAAGAGGGATGGCGGGACTAGGGCGCCCCTGGTGGCGGAGGAGGGCCCGCTGACCTCCTTGGGCCCTGAAGCCCCGTAGGGTGTGTTTGAGGACTTTTTTGGTTGGTTGGTTTGGGGGTTTCTTTTTTTTTTTTTGTATTTCTCTTTACGGTAGGAAACAGCACCACCCTCCAGCCCCCTCCAGGAGATGAACCAGGATTGTACAGTGACTTGAACCTCTTGTTAATCAACATAGAAATATGGCCCCCTCATCCCAGAGCCTGTTCCAGGTTGTGCTGCCATCCCACCCCATGTCCCTCAGACCTCCTTCTTATGGCTTTTCACCAGACCTTCATTCCTGGCTGCTCCAGGCTTACATAGACTTTGCAACTGCCATTCAGCTGCTCAACAGCCTCTTCTGAAACACACTGGAGATAAGCTCGTCCTTCACCTGCTGCTGCTGCAAAAAAAAGTGAGAAATTGGAAATTACTCCCACAAATGTCTTACACACCAAGTATCTGCGTTTTCAGATAGCCCATTGTCGTGGTTTGGCCGCAGATGGGAACAAAGGACCACGTGGCAGACACTTGTACAAATCAGAGTCCCCAACGAGCGGCGTGGCCGGGAGGGGAAAATTGAAATTGAAACTCGTAGGTTGAGACAAAGGCAGTTTAACAAAACAGCAAAGGCCACAAGAAATAACAACGATAACATGGACAGAGGAGTAGGCGATCGCGATCCCGCCACTTGCCAAAGCACCAGGAGCATACCCTACGGCACTACTCTCCCTGCTCCAACTGCCCTTGGGACAGGACTTCCTCCTTTTATGTCCCCCGGCTAGCTCAGGCCCCTCCCCCTGGGCGTGGC
>BJBW01004905.1:9095-23967 GCA_004320125.1 Scolopax mira
ACAATTAACCCTTTCCCCACCAGACCCAGCACAGGCTGAAACAAAACAGTTACCTAACATAACATTGTTTAGTAATTTATATTTTAAGGTATTACTATCAAATGAAAAAACAGCATTATTAATCTTTGGAATCAATTCTTTCAAATTCAATTTATACATTCCATCAGAGAGTTCTTACTTCTGTGATAAGTGAAAAACAGCAACTGAACAAAAATTTACTTATTCTAAAACATGCAAAATTACACTAATTTGTCATGTACCTATCAAGGTGGCTAAAAAATTCATCAAATATTGATCAACAAAATAACTTTTTTTACTAATAACATGAATTTAACTTGGTCTTTTACTTTAGAAAAAAAATCTTTGCACCTTTCATAATTTCTTTTTGAATTGGCATAAAAATGATTGATTCAGCTATCTAAACTACTGTCAAAGGCAGAACTGTAGATCATGAAGCCTTCTCTCAGCCACTGATAAAACTAAGCACAGCATTAAAAAGATCAATGCAAGCTGTGAGACTTTAGATAACCACTCTGTTGCTTGCCCAAGTTTGTCCAAAATTCCATGCCACTTTACATTCATAAACAACATTTTCACATTTCTCCAGGTTGACTCACTAAAGCAAAGCTATCCCAAAATATGAAAAGATTTGTTTGTAAATAATCTGCTTTAGGTATTTGAATGACCTGTTTATATTCCAGTGATTCATGAGTTCAAGTCTTAATCCTGTTGTAGCTGTCAGTTTCCAACCACTCGATTTACAGGTAGTTTCCTATGGAACACACATGGGCTTTTTTCTCTCAGATGTTTGCATAGGCTGGCTCTTTAATGACATTTCGAATATATTTATTTATTGATGTATTTATTTTCTCTTTGGCCTTTTTTCTAGTTTCTATTACACAACTTCTGTACACTTAGCTGCTGAAATTTATCTTTAGTTTTATTTACTGGATTTGAGCTGGTGATCTCACTTTTGCTAATACAGCACTAGAGAACATGCAAGTCCATTTAATCTATCAGTTTGCAACTTTTTTTACTGCTTGGTGGGTGAGTTGCAACCCAATAGGCCTAAATTGGGAAGAACTAAAACTGTTTTCTCTCTCATAACATGATCAACTTTTGTTAAAATTTTATTAAAGAGAAAAAAATGTAGTAGTCAAAAGATTTGATAAATTATGTTGCTTATTTTCTGGTTTTGCTTCCTTACAAAGCTCCAAGGAATTTGAGGTTTTTCTGCCATTTTTCTCTCATCCTCTCTCCTTCCCTTCTACCCATCAACAGCCTTCAGACATCTAATAAGGTTTTTGAAACTTTCCCATTAGAGAATAAAAGCTGTTTTGATGGTCAGTTATACTACCTAATTTATTCATCAGCTTCACTGACATCTCAGTAGCTCAGGCTCTTAAAGACTTTACTCCATCATTGCCCAGAGCAACAAAATTAAAGAAGGGAGAAGAAACCCCAGATTGCATTACTGTACCCAGATTGCATTACTTTAACTGTAATATTTGCATTACAACAAGATTTTATCAGAAGTGAGGACTCTTCATTCTTTTTTTTTTTTTTTTTTTCTCTTTTGCTGCAAGCATTGTGGTTGACATTTCACATTCTCTGGTTTCTTTTGCCTCCATGTTCTCAAAAAGCAGAGTTCTGGCAGTTTCACTGCAACCAGACTTTACTACTAAAACATGCTTTTCATCAAATTACTAGAAAAATAAAACTAAAAACAAATCTGGCATGAAATTAGGTTACACAGTATGAAATTATTTATAGCAGCCCACCAAGCCCTACATCAGGGAAAATCATAAGTGTCTGAGTTTGCAGAATTTATGCAGCTTGACTGTATTACATCTGGATGTTGACAGCTGGTTATTATGTACACCTAATTTATCCAAGCAGTAAATACCACAAGTAGGGAAATCCATTCACCTAAAGCTTATGGTTCAGTTGGTTTAGTATTTCATGCTGAAAACAAAATGTAGAATAAATTACGAGCAGCTCTTACACGCATTTCCTCAACAATGCATGGTGCTCTATAGTGTAAATACACTAAGTGAAGTGTCTTTGATCTAATTATAAATCTGGCAATGAACTTGACTCTTTTCAGTGGTTTCCAGCAATAGGACAAGGAGTAACGGGCTCAAGCTGGAACACAGGAAGTTCCATTCAAAGATGAGGAAAAACTTTACAGTGAGGGTGATGGAGCACTGGAACAGGCTGCCCAGGGAGGTCGTGGAGTCCCCTTCTCTGGAGATCTTCAAGACCCACTTGGATGCAGTCCTGAGTGATGTGCTCTGGGCAACCCTGCTTTAGCAGGGGAGTTGGACTAGATGATCTCTATAGGTCCCTTCCAACTCTGACAATTCCGTGATTCCTTACTGTTTTTAAAAATAATTACTATAATAATTTAAAATTCTAACATTTCTTAGATAATGACAAAGTGTATTGGAACAGTTAAACTACAACTGACAAGAAAGGACTACTAACAGCCTACAACAAGAAGAAGGAAAAAAGAACAGTAAAACTTTGTTAATGTGGTACTGAAATGAATATGGGCTAATTCTATCACTAAAAAGAATACTAAGAAAGGGGTATGACAATACTAAAAATCAAAATCTGTCTCAGATATTATCCTCTGTCATACAAACACTTGAGACAATCTATATCTTCTACTCTTACAAGAGTAAGAGATTGCTGCAGGAACACAAACCCCAAACTTCATTCCCCCTTCTTGAACTTTAATCTATACATAAATCTGAAGGCATGCAGTTTGCTTCCTGAATAACCAGAGGTGTCTCTTCCTGTTATGTGCTATGTATTCACTTGTAGCAGCATAGGGTCTCTATGGATGTTTATAAATAGGAAGCATTTGTCCAGAAACAAACTCAAAAACTTTCAGGGGATGGGGGGCAGGACAGAAAGGGAGGAGGCATTTAACTAGAGAGAAGAGAATATTTATGGATTCCCCTTACATCTTTTGGATAAAACCATGACAACCATTCACCAAACACCATTCACTTAGAGTCTACAGTTTATAGTAGAATAATAATAGTAATAATACTTTGCATTCCTAAGCTAATTTCCATTCTGGTATCTTACAGCATGCTCAAATAGTGACTTAAACTTTACAATATGTCTAAGCATAACTAAATAAAAGACAGTTGACTACAGAAATAAGCATTTGAAGAATGAGATTATCCAGATAACAGATCTCAATCTCACTGACAAACTGAATAAAGGCAAATAATTCAAAGAAACGTTTCAGTACCTGTTTCCTTGTAATGAAAAAAAAACCCAACATACACAGAAATGTCAAGTAAATTTCTATTCAAATTACTTTCTGAATTAAAAAGATGATTTCTAGTTTTCACACAATCCTCAGTGAGCAAAGAGATTTGTCTTTTTTTGGGCTCATTACATTATGCAGGAAAGAGAATATAAAAATCTGCCAACATTATATCTTTTGATGAAGGGGGTTGATTTGCTACCACTGTGTCCTGTGGCCTTATGTATTGACTCTAAAGGAATATGAACCAATAATTTTATAGAACACTTTCTAAAATTTTAAGCTGCTCTTTTAAAATGAAATAGTAATTTTTTCAAGTTATTCAGGTTTATTTTTAATGTACTAGTAATTTTTAAAACAGTTTTTTACATAGGGGAGAATATAGAACAGGTGGGTTTCTTAATATTCGGGAAGAAATATAACAGTAAAAATTGAGAAAAATCAAACTTCTGGAATTACTTAGAGAGTTCATTCAATACTCAGCTACCATCAAATGCAGGTCATTACTTTGCCAACTTGAACTCCCTGAGATCGCTATATCAAGTCATCATTTTTTTATTCTATCAAACAGATGTGCCACTGAGTTCACACTGAGTGAGTGCCCTACTACCTCCTAGGTGATGTACTGCCTGACCAGTTCTGTGACATACTACAAATACAACATTGCTAGCCACCTTTAGGAATTCAGGGAATGCCTCAGAAGATGTCAAAATGAGATCCGTAACTTAATAATTCAAATTCTATTATTTCAGATGTATGTTGTGAGGACTAAATGTTAAAAGATATGCTGCCTATGCCTTTGTCAGGATTTGCAAGAGTTATATTTAAAGAACACCCAGGAAATAAAGCTTGAGAAGACAAATACAGAATTGTTCTGTATTTGAACAGAGAAGGAAATTCTCTTATATCTGGGAGGAAATTGTCACAACTGTATGGCCACCTGAAGTACAGTAATGCGTGCAGCAATTTCTGCATGCAAGATCTTCTCCATTGCTTTCCAGCTCAAGACTGCAAAACTGGTAACTGCCATTCATGGCAAAGCCCCATGTCAAAATAAAACTCAACCAGTCTCATTTCGCTCCTCTATCATGAAGACCAGAGTTTATTTCCTCTTAAAATTGAATTATTGTAAGAATCTATGAATTTTGGTCCTGGAAAATAAATTATTTTTACTTTCATTTCACTCTCACTAATGAAAGAGCCAATGAATATTGAAGAAAATAGGTAACACGGATGACTCAGCTACCGCCCAAAATAAAATGTGGGAATTATTATACAGATTATTATACAGATCTTCCAATAAACCAGGATAAATCAGATTTTTACATTTAATGTATCCTTCAAATAAATAGGAAACAATTTGAATTCAGCTCTGTATTATTTTTCTATGGCCTTTAGATGAAGCTGAAAAATAAAACTGCAAGAAATTAAAGGTGGAAAATGCCCCTAACAATATACATTGGAGAAAAGCCAACAGCTTCTGTTTTAAAGCATTTAAGGAATCTCCATAAAATACCTCTTTGGAATACCTCTGCAGTTTTCATGTTCTGCCAAATATGGTCATTTTTAAGGTATTTTCTTGCTCTCATACCTACGCACCTATAAACATACATAACAAACAGTCTTACAATTCATTAACTTAACTCAGATCTTTTTTGTTAATTATTTTAAATTTCAGTATGCTCTCAAGCATACAGTGAGACACTGGCAGTCACAACAGATCATAAAATTAGTATTTTAAAATAAGGAGTATTTTTGCCTAAGAAAGTATTTTATTTAATTATCAGAATAATTTCCTGTTAATGTCAGAAATAGCAGGCCCTGTGTTTTAAAAAAATCTGAGGGATTAAACATAATTAATTCATTTCCTCGGAATACTTGTTTACGTTTCATGTATCCCACTTTATAAAATATTTTCTTGCTTTAGTATCATCATACATTTTCTATTAAATTATCTTATATAAACTGATGAATACTTCTGCCTACAATGACAGTGAAATTTGTTTATTTGTTTTTGATGATACTGACAACCATATTGTGCTAACCAGGGTGACACGTAAGAGGTAGTAATAAAAATTCTAAACACTATGTGTAATTAATTCTTTGGAAAACCCAATAACTTGGAAAATCAGACATAAAACCTTTTACATTTTTACATAGGGATGAATCAATATCCAAATTGATCCACATGACATGTCTTTTTTCCTATAAAGCAAATGGAATGACTTACTAGCATTGAATGCAACCTTCTTTAATTTAGGCCATAAAATCCTACAGCAGAGAAAGAATGAAAAAAATCTAGATAATCCTCTAGAAATGGGGTTTGTCAATTTACTTACAAAGAAAACATTTCTGTACTCACTAAAGTAAAAAATTATTGACATAGACATCAAACAGACAAATATCAGATTTGAAGTTGAAGAAATGCCCTTGATGGGTAAGCATAGCCCAAGCACAACTCAGGATAGTAATACTACATGCACTTGCACCAGGCTTCTAATATTCATTAGTATTATAATGTATATTATAATATAGAACATATACTATATGTTATGATGTATATTTAGGATGTAAAATTATATACATTATATATGCTGCATATAATGTATATAGCAATATATAGTGTATTAATAACATAATAATCATATATTATGTATTACATATCTAATGTATAACATAATATATAACATATAACTAATAACATCTATTATAATATAATATACAGCATATATAGAATAACTTAGGTTATAATATTATGTATGATATATGTCATAACTCATGTGTGAATGCGTGTGTGCAACACAAATCTCTAGGAGAACTCCGGATGTTTGAAAAACTTGTTATAAATTTTTATGACTTTAATAAGGTCATCTTGAAAACAACTTAGTTAGTCTGTTAATGCTTTGTTTTGAGCTTGCCAGAATTGATGCAATTTTCTGTTCTTACTTTCTGGAAATGATTTTCACTCTCTAAACTTTACCTTAGAAGACCTTTATTCTCCTGCCTAAGCTGCTGGCTGAATTTTGCTGCCCTGTCACTCCTCTATCATTTTTTGCTAAACTGGGGTATATTTAACTCCAATATAGTATAAAATACATGGACTGTTTGCAATCTGGAATCAGCAACCTGGTTAATCGGGTTAACCTTTTATCTGTTTCTTTTCATCTTCCTTTAAGCAGTTTCTTGTCTTAAAAATGCTCTAGGAATGAAATTACCTGGCTGCTTCTCTTATATAAAGATATTACTTTTAAGTCCATTATGATTCCTAGTACATCTTGAATCAGCTCTAAATTGACTGCTACATCTCCTCTTGAAGTTTTTCTGACTGATTGCTCCAAAAAGCATTGACTCAAATTTTAGATATGAGAGAAGCAAGCATTCCGTCCTGATATGATATTTATCCAAGATTTATGAAGTTGCCTGAAGCCTCTCATTAATACTATATTTTGCAACATTCTTACTCTTTTCTGTTTCATGTTCTTTGTCACTTATCATCATTGCACGGTAGAAAGTATAGACCTGATGTAATTCTCTCTGTATTTGGATACCATATTTATATCCAGAGAGACTCTATAGTACTGATGAAAGAGCTGCCTTAACTGTCTTAGCTGACTTTATGTTTTAATATATCATGCTAGTCATGAACTGTAAAATCTACCACAAAGTTACAGTGAAACTTCTTTGGCATTATTATATCAAACATTCATATCAAGATGATTATTTTATAACTATGCTCGTTTAGATGCACCCAAATTAATTCAGTCATTCAAGAAGAATAGTCTGTAGATATGTAGGATTTATGAAGAAGTGCACATAGGCTGAAGTCTATTTACGTGTACCTTTCATAATTGAAAATTTGTAAAAATGTTCTTTGATATTTCCTACTCCTTTGTTTGCTTATTACCTTTGTCCTCTATTTTTCTCTTCTTTTTTCCTACAATACAGAGGATTTAGAACCCTGAAATTGTAGACCCTACTGCATCATACGCTATTTTGTTCCAAGTGTCTTAATCCAGAACTTGCTTCAAAAAGCATCTTACTATTTAAGAATTTTATTCTCATTTATTCACATGGCATTTACAGATTTCATTTATATGACAAGTTTCTAAGTTCCTTGATAAATCTGTATTCTTCTTCATTACAATATTTTTTCAAAAATAACTGAAATTGTATGTCTTGTCAGCACAAGGTTTTGCATCAGAGACAGGAATATTCCAAAGAGTGCTACACTGTCTTTATCTTCCAGATAGCAAGCCAAATTTTGCTTTCAAGACTACTCTGCTATTTGAACATATAGCTGATATCCACACACACTATGACCTTTTAACATTCTCCCTTGCTAAGATCTTTTACTTTGCTTAGCAAGCAAACTGCCAAACTTCTCACTGACATCACAAACTTGGTTGTTCGTGTATGTCCAAAAGTTTAATTTCTCAGAACTACATTCTCCTTCCATCAGTTGGAATCCCCGATGCCAGACAAGTATTTCTTCTTCAAGATATAGTGCTGTTATTCAGTACCATGATAAGGATGTGTTGATGCAGGAGAAAGGCTGAGAACCAAAAGGATAAACCACTCCTGAACATGCACTAATATTTTTTCTTTGTATCTCTATCTCCCTCAGCTCTTCCAAGGCAGCATACTCTGTTCCAGAGGGCTATGAATTACCTGCACTGCATTCATGTGTACATCACCTACTGATCACTTCATTAGGAATTTAGGGCTCCATTCTAACCCTTCTGGTAAACTCTGAAGAGAACTCATCAGGTCATCCTGCACCGTTACATTGCATGTTTTGATAACAGTAGAGTCAGCTGGGCTTTGCAGAGGACCTTCTAGGGGAGAATCAAAGTCCACTACATTTTGAAAAATTTCAAATATTCTTTCCCATAAATACAATAATCTACATTTGATTTTCTGTTTTCAAAAGCATTAACATAATATTATGTACAGAGCACTGGAAGATAAAAAGAATACACAGTCCGGCAGTAATTTAATATAATTTCTGCTGCTAGATGAATGAGACAAGGAAGTGGGTAGGAGAGAAAGAGAATGAGAATAACCCATCCAAATCTATGACCAACTATTCATCAGGGCTTACAAAACATAGAAATACTACTGTTTTCAAAACTAAACTTTGTTCTTCACTGTCGTGTTTGGACACAATTTTATGAGGACATGATAAGAGCGAAATACTGTGAATAATTGTGTAAAATAACATTATATAACTACATAGTGTGATAAGACCAAAGTTTTCCACACTAAATACCTAAATGTATAAAAACATGACTCATCTTTAGGGTTCCAACTTTTAATGTTTTGTACATAAGTACATTAACATATTCTCCCCAGCATTTGATGAACCTACCACTGTCATACATATGTTGTAGCTTCAAGCTACATCGTATCAAAAAAACTGAAGTGCAAAACATTTCCAATGGGAATAGATAAACCTCAGGCATCCACATCTCCTTTTCACCTCCCTGATAGATTTAATTACCCTCAACTTCTTTGCCTTCAGCACAGTTCTCAAATCACTTTGTTATGACTTCATTGTTCTCTTTCAGCTTTCCTTGCCTAAACACTGCCACTAGCTTCAGAAATACCCTGTTTTATTAATCTGTTCAGCTTCAGTAAGTGATAGTTAAAAAAAGACTTACAAAGTAAATCTAAAACATGGCTGCTAGCTAAAGAAATTACACAGATGTTTAAAAAAAACAAACAAATACCAAAGAAAGCCCCACCAACAGCTCTAAAACCACTGTGTGGAAAGAAAGCAGCTTTTTTTCTTATATTTACAAAATGATTTCTAACTACAGAAAATATTAATTCATTGAAATTGAAATTTCCTTTTGAAACAGGTATAGACCACCAAAAACAAAGCACTGAGAAAAGAACTTCTGGATCAGCAAGCCAGAAAGCAAACAATCATAGAATAGTCAGATGTTTTTCTGGAGACACTCATGTGGAGAAGGGGAAAATCAGAGGAAAATCTCTGCTCTAAATCTCATCAAGGAAGCAGCTATCTCGCAGCTGTATCTCAGATATAACACAATGCAATTACCTCATGCAATTACCACCCAAAAACCTACCTTCAGACCACATACAGAGAGTTTGGTATACAGGGAAACCTTCTTAGTACTGACATCTTAACATCAGCTTCTAGGGAATTACAGTATTTGAAAACAAAGTGTGAGTTAAGGTTAAGTCAGTGAGCCTCACTTATGAAGTACTCATACATGGTTCAAGGTAAGGTTTTAACCATGATAAGGTGTCCCTTAAAATGAGCTATCAGTGGCTACCATCATGTTTAGTTTGTAACATTATGGATTATTTTTTCAATTTACTTTTTAAACATGAGTGATTAAATATGTGAGACACAGTTCTTTCACTTTGATAAAAAGTACAACTATTTCAGGCTTTCAGCACTGCAAAACTCCTTATTCTAAACAGATGCACTACATATTTTGAAGTATGTGATCAGAGAATAGTGCTAGTTAGTCTTCTAAAGATAGCAATCAGTCAGGATTACAGCTCAGTGAAGATCATAGCATTAAAGGTAATATTTAGATACAACTGATATGATAAATTAACAATAACTATAGAAAAACCCTACCACAATTAAATATTATCCATTCTGAAACATTTTGGAAGAAAAATATTCCCTATATGATTCTACTTTGGACCTCAAGATTAAAAAAAAAGGTAACTTCAACAGAATTATTTTAGGAGTATACCTAAGGAGTAATCTAAGCTTACATTAACATAATGAGTAAATTAAGCTTACATTTAATTTTTATCTTGTGGAATTTTGACTAACTGGACATACACCATTTTAGAGACACTTGTGGCCCTTTAAGAGGAGAACTAAATTTGAATTTACTGTTCTGGTCCCTAAAAGATATCATCCTTCCTGTTCCTCCATGAGTTTTTCACTTAATTGTGAATTTTTTGTCCCCTCTCACTTTGTAGTAGCTTATACAATTAGTTAATGCATTAGCTCATTTGTTTTTGAGGATGATAAATTATAGTCCACAGATATGTATTTTGTATTTCAATTTTATAGCAATAGCTAGTATGTTAATGACATTACCAAGGTTTTTTTCATTTTGTTTTTCAAATGCTGAAAAAAAAAAACAAACGACCAAAAGAATAGTAGTACAAAAGTAACAATACTAATAGAATTTTTTAAAAACTGTTCTTGTAGTTGTGAAAAAATGAAATGCAGATGTTTAGTATGCATGCAAATTGATTTGCATCACATACAAACTCTATGATAAGTCAATTCTGCATACACTTGTCATCATATGCTGGGGATTTCTGGCAGAAATAATACTTAGAACTACAATTCTGGAGTCCAGAGCTACTCACCAAAGAACCACGAAAAATTATGTAAGCATATACATTGAAGAATTCTGCTGCATATGGTTAATTAACATCACTGATTTTTGTGAATAGCTCTGGGAATTTTATTTAAAATTGAATGCAACTTCTTCATTTATTCAAAGCTAGATGTCTCTAGTAGGCCAAATCAACCTTTTCCATTTTATTATTTGCCTTTTTTCAGTACAAAGCATTAGAGAAATTTTATCAACCAATTTGAAGTACTACACCTTTCATTCTTTCCCAGTACATCTATTTTGTGTTCTGAATACACAGGGGCTTGCTAAGGAGTAAAGTATGGAGTGCAAGTAAAGCATACATTTAGGGGGCACAATAAAGTAATGTTAATTTATATCTGGCATATCTCAATTTTGGCTGAATATTCTGTGTAATTTGAGGATAGAAGGAGGAAGGATAAAAGTAAAACTATAATAAGCACCTTATCAAGAACAGCAGAGTTTGAACCATGTAATATCAAAAACATTTACTAGCTAAGCTTCTTGACCATCCACAGTAACAAGAAGAAAGGAACGAAAGAGTCATTTTATCAGTCTATCCTTTTGTTAATGAACAGCAAGGATAAATAGCATTTCCTCTCTCCTTTCTGTCATTTGAAATTCAAGAATCTGCTGCCCATTGCCACTAGATAACATGCTCATATTAAGCTCCTTTCTAAATCTTTTTTTTTTTTGGGGTAACAAGGAGGGGTAACAACAGTGAGACAAAAAAGAAAGAGCAAGTTTTCAAAGCCTTCCCCCTCAAAACCTCTACAATTTCCGTAGACCAAAGGGGAGGGATGAAGGAAAGAAGACAGCAGGAACACATGTCAGTGCTGAAGCTACTATAGACCACAACATCAAGGAATCTCAATAGATGGTCTGTTATCCAGCATGGAAAAATATTTCAATATCTCTCAAGCAAAAGTCTATTATCACCGTCATGTATTACTGCAACTGATAGCAAGTGGTAAATAGCAACCTTGATGTCTAAAACTTAATCCATAAAGAACAAGTACAAGGGACATAAAAGAAATGGAAAAATAACACAAAATTGGGCAGGTATCTCAAAATAATCACTCACAAACTGAAAAGGATTTTAAAAGAATATCAAACTAAATTATATGTTAATCCAGCTCACTGTACACTGAATAATAAGTGGGAAATTTTTATAGCGTTATGATCAGGTGGTCTTTATTCCAAAATTATAGCAGAGGCCCTCTCTTTCTGTCATGTAGTCCAATGTAAATCATGTTAGGTAGACATGACTACACAGAAAATACAGCTAGTCACCCAGAATAGCTGGCTTGAAAAAAAACCAACAAGAAAACTTCCACTTACTCAATTCCCAATTTATTCAGAGATCAGATTATGTGTGTTGATCCATTCAAAATGCATGGCAAATAGATTCCAAACATAAACATAAAAACAAACATAAAATATTCCTGTAGCTCACCCAGACCATCATAGTAGTAGTTAATAATTTCATTTGAAAATAATAATGTCAGGAAATCCATTAACCCCCAAATTATCAGTGATTTAGATAACTTCTAAGGTTTATTTATTTGGAGAACTTAGAATGACAGGAGAACAGATCAGAACATTTAAATAATCAGGTTGTTTGGCAAACAGCTTTTGATAGCCCCATTTATAACATTCATCTTCAGATACTGGGTTTGTATGAACATGCAAAATTAGAAAAGTATTGGCTAAAGAAATAATAACAAAATTAAGGAATGACATTTCCATCCTCCATCCTTTTTAGTCACAGCTTGACAGTAGCTTCTGGCAGTTAAAATATATACTCTCAACACTAGAATTGTCATCTTTAAATACAGGACTTTGTGCACATTTATTGCATTTATTGTACATTGTTATGAAATGTACAATAAAATATATAAATTTGAAAACATCATTTTGCCCTCAAAACTATATTAAATTCCTTGAAATGTTTCATTTTATAACTTAGAATATCTGGTTTCTTGTAACTCTTCCTACACCTGTGTTATATGTGACATTGCTGGAAAATTAATGCATCAGGTTGTAAGTATTAACTTGTAGACTACAGAAGCAATAAGAAAGATGCTGGGAAAAAAAAAAGCTTTATTAGGAATTATATAAAAAAAACCCTTAAATTCTCAATAGTGATAAGAAACCAAATGTCAAAGGATAAGCAGGAAAAAAAGGAAAAAATAGTTAACTCGTTGTTTAAGTATCTAGAAACATTGCCTTAAAATTTATTTTTTCATGCATGTTAAAGAACAGGAAATAAAGATGATGTTTGCTGGTCACTTGAAAAAACATTATCCCAGTTACTCAAGGTAAAAGCAAAAAGAAAATTACAGGCTTCAAACAACGTCTTATATAAAATCAAAAATAATTCTACCAATGCCTGAGAGAAGTGTACTTCCTTTTGTTTGAAGGGTTACTGAAGATTCCAAGCACATGGGATTTTTTGTTTGCTTTTCATGTTCTGACACCTTTTCATGGGCAAAAATATTTTTATTTTTATGCATTCTGCATCCTTTAAAGTATTGTTTCTAATGTGACAAATCAGAAGTGTGTGAATATCTACAGACTTGGAGTTTAAAATTTGTGAATATTTAGTTTGAGTCCACTGTCCCTATCCATTTCTCTATCTTATAATCTAAATACATGATTTAAGCTAATTACAATTAACTACTAGAATATATTGTAAATATTTATTTCATATGATACAGAAATTGCAGATGGAGTTATGTGTGCTTCACGTGCTAGATAATACAACCAATTCAAGCACTGTATGTTCAAACTATTGAAAGTTATTTGAAAATAAAAGTTTTAAAATAGGTTGTATCAGTTTAATATAATCTATTGTTATTTTGACAAACATATCCCGAATAATTTTCTGTTTGCATTTTACAGCAGTTTTCATAATTTTGCATTATAACAAAGAAAATAGCCAGAACCTTATAAAAAAAAAAAAAGTCATTTGAAAATACGGAGAATTTTAACATAGATTCCCTCTTCATTTTTGTATTGCCTGTACTAACTATAATTAGTGAACTTGATATAGAAATATATTATACTTTTCTTTACACAAGATCTCTGTCCTTTATCTTACTTTTTCCTTCTTTCTTTCTGGAGTCCACTCTCAGAGTTTTGATGTATAGCTTTGATTGCAAAAGGGATCAAAGATATCAGGGGATATACTTCAGGTTTATTTTGCTTTTATGATCATGCCTTAAGTGTGCTCTTGAAATAATGCAAGGCTGTATAGATGACTTTACAGTACAGGATTAGGATGAGAAACCAGACCAATATATTATAAACAAAATTTATTCTCTTTGCAAAATCCAACTGAATTCAAAACCAAGTTTTGTAATCACATATGTTTTACACTGAGCATCCATGCTAAAAAAGACATACTAAAAAAATAAAATAAAATAAATCTGCATTTGTTTATACAGAATGTTCTAAAACAGGGACAACTGAAAGTGCATCTGCAAAGAACAGTCAAAAAAATGTTATTCATGAGAGTTTGGATGCCTGCCATTTTAACCCTATGAAGTGTTCTTTCATAATTTTTTCCCAATACCAATTCAAAAGTGGAAAGGAAATTGCTGAATAAAAATGTTTTGGCATTTAGATGGTTATCTGCATATAAATTAATATGTTAATTACACTCTCATGAGCTGCATATAATGAGATTTGCAGAGAACACTTAATGTTAGGCTTGAATAGTGAATGTGTCCGATTGCATAAAGTTCTTTTTAAAATTGGTCATTTACATAAACCTGCAAATCATTAAAAAGTTCAATTTAATTTTATGCTAATTTATTTTTAAAAGTGACAGTTTCTTGGAAATATTACAATCTAAGTAGTAGCAATTGCCAGGACTGATAATATAAATTAAGAGGAAAATGAGATAACAAGAGAGTCACCAACACATCTTCACTATTAAAAGCATTCCTACTTGATCTGCTAGGTTGCCGCTACTTTATTATATTCAAATATGCACTATTAAGGTATAAATTAAGTCTACACACTTGGGTTAACTTTTTCAAAAGCGGTTAAATAAAAATTCCTGAAGGAAACAATTTTCAGAAGATAAATCATTAACACTTCTGAAAAAGCCTTTTAAAAATCAGAAAAAAATTTAATATAAAGCTCTGGAAAATCCTAATCATCATGAATCCCTGGCCATGGAGGCAAAGGGGAGGGTATG